>JAAXOA010000646.1:0-20930 GCA_036561885.1 Salina celebensis
CCCGATGATGAAGAAGGAGACGACGATGAAGACCCTGCTTTAGTTTTCGAGTAGGTTTTCATATCGCCAGGAACCTTATTGACGGGACTAACGGCTAGTGGTTCTTTCTTCGGGCTTTTTAATTTCTTGGAGTCTGTTTGATCCACTTTTATTACTAGCGGCGGAACTTTAGGACTTTCTTCTATTTGCTGCGGGATCGGTTGAGGCTGCTGGACCAACATCTGGGAACTCGGAGCAGAAACGATTGGTTCTTTTAACCGGACCAAATAGTTTTTGCCATCCTTTACCATTAAACAAAAATTTGCAGAGACCGTTGGGTTATTTTGAACGACAGCGTGGTGTCCATCTACCGACTTGATAATGAGGTTTGTCTGTGGTTGTACAAATGAAACTGTTGGCTGCGGCTGGGGCTGTTGTGTCTGAATGATCTGGATATGTTGCTGTCCAAGGCCTGAGTTAGTGTGACTTATTGTGTTGACATTAGTAAGGACAACGTTTGAAGTTGTCGGGATACCACCAGGCAGCATCTGGATCGAATGCTGCTGCTGTTGTTGATGATCGATTATCTGAGGATGGTTAGGATGAGGATCATAAATCGTTTGCATAGGTTGTTGACCAGTCATGATTTGATGGTTATATTGGTTTTGAGGGGGGGCGTGTTGAATAACCGAAATAGGGGCTGCTGTCGGTTGATGCATAGAAACGTCACCTCCCATCGCTGCCAATGAATCTTCCAATGGCTGTTCCATGTTGTCGAGAATATCCAAGTTAAGATCTATTCCAGCAAAGTCATTATTGGAAATTTCAATATCCATTAATCCAGGATTTCCTCCGTCTGTGTCCGGGAGCATGGACATGGCTCCAGTATCGATATTAAGCAGGTGGTCATTCATATTTCCCAGGTTGGGAAGATCACCACCAATACTGTTCTGCATTTGAACCACTTGAGGTTGTACTTGAAGTTGCTGCTGTTGTTGTAAATCAGTCTTTGAAGCTTCTTCCCCTCTGGCAACTGCGATCCACTTAGTAACTAAACTTTTACACACGTTTTTTGTTGGCTCGTCTTCGCAATTCTTTGAAAAGTCTTTTACAACAACCGGAAAACGATTGGATTTCAGTCGGGCTACNGAAAAGTCTTTTACAACAACCGGAAAACGATTGGATTTCAGTCGGGCTACTGTTACTGGAGTACGCAGCAGCAGGCTAAATATTTCTTGTAAAAACTTATAATTTTTATTGACTATTGCATCGTTAGTCCATCCAAACACGAGGTTCCAGCCTCCCCTCTCCATGAACCTAAAAATATCATAAATGAAAGAAACTTGAGCTGAAATACAAACCATGCAATTACAACCAGGTTATGAAATACAATGTTTCCAGCTTACCTATCAACGACATCCTCAGCAGTGGCCCTCAGTATATTGACGTAAATGCACTTACTCACCAACTTCTTCGAAAATTTGGACATCAACCTGACAACGTTAACGACACATCAAATCAGTACAAATTCGCTTTACAACTACGCAATATACTATATTAGGAGAGAGCAAGCTAACACCCGGCATACAAAAGTTAAATAAAAATTACGCAAAATAACAACCGAAGCATTACATTTCCTCTTTGATTAAAGGCGACATATCGCGTCACCCCCAGGGTAGATTAATTGTAAACCCAAGACTAAGACCAAGATAATCACTAGTTCCGATTTCTTGTCTAAAAACAAAGCACCAAACAGCGAAGGCCACTAAACGACAGAAAATTATATACAATGAAAAATCGTCTCAGGAGGGTAAAAACAGTCGAGAGTTGTTCATGCAACCTTCTCAAGGTTTCCAGTCCTTGTAAAGCCCGAAGTCTTATCGATTTAATGAAGTCAATCTACAAAAGGGAGTTTTATATAAAGCTATTACATAACAACCGGGTGAATTTTAGTTGAAAAGCAAACAAAGCATGCCCGAGTTAGTAGCAAAGAAGATTGTATAATATCAATCATGTTCTTACCCAAAAATTTTATCAACTTCTTCTGCAGATCTTATTGCTCCAGTACTGGGATTTAAAAGTGGTGCAAGACACTTGAGCAGGCGTTCAGGGTCAATTCGTGGCTGTAGAACAAGATAATACGAATAAGATGATTTTCACCTTTCTATCATCATAATATCAATTTAGTACATTGTACATAGTTTTTTTATAGAAAGTAAGCACTTCTCACCATCACGAACAACAAGAAATACTGGAGATGGTTAGTTTTTAGCGTCCAGTTCACTTCAATCCATCACTTTGCAATCGTCACAATCACGAACAGTTCACCATAATAGGTACAATTTTCTTATCAGGAAACTTTCTTTTGAATTTTCTTTTCTTCGATATTTGAAATACGCCTGAAACCTGTAAGATAAACAAATTAAATCATGAGCTTTCATGTAAAACATTATTAATCTTTTCAATCATTATAATATTAAGCGTAACAAGAAGCTATATTGAATATTACATGCATGTGCCTAGTGCCTACCTACATTGTTTTTTAATCAACACTGATTTCCAAGTTAAAAACTGAGATTTATTACGTCAGACTATTTGCCGTTAAATTCTTTTGCATATTTTTTCATGACTTTCTTTTCGCAGCTAAATTATGATTCATTGAGGAGGTGACAAATTTCATACAACCGACAAACTTATTCACCGCTCCGGCGTCTTCATATTTTACTCACTAGGCTCACTTCAACTTTTCATACAAAATCTATTGCAAATCTATCGGTTGCTTTAATTCCTATGACATTCATAATTATCCTCAAAGTGACATTCATTTCCAACGAATGCGTGTTATACAGTTACTTTGTCCATACATAATTCATGTCTACATGTAAACCATAATGCTTTGTTTAGTTTCTGATTAATTACATAAGAGCAGAACTAACAGAAGCATGCCAGAGGACCAGACTTTGTTCAACAATTCTGTGTACATTTTTTCCCTCAGGTCACTTCCCCTGCACACATACACACACTAGTTGTTCAGCTCGTGAGTTTACGTCTTGTGATCGATATTTCTCATTCTCCTCATCCCTTTCTGAATGCTATCGCTGTTCGCTACATCGTTAGGCAAGCACCTTCTCTCCTGTAGCCCCTACCACCTCACTAGGGATAATCCTTTTCACACAGTAAACTCCTTCCATTGACGCTTCTGCTTTGCCAAATCTTACTGCGTTATTTCAGCATATCCTTTCATAGATATTTCGTTGATTGCTCTCTGTGCCTCTCATCTTTGGTTTCAGTTCTCACTTTTTGGTTTACCTCACCATTCTTAACATAGTAGCTTCAATATTAAATTTTCGTTGAGTTTTGGATGAGCTTATGAACAAGATACTGCCGTTTGTATGCGAGTTGCCCTACTCACCTCCTCTAGTGTTGGCTTGTAATTTTTGTACTGCGTACTGCATTTTGCTTTTGCTACGTGGTCCCTACCTTCTCTTTTCCTATGTCTGTTTTATCCTACCCTGCCTAGATCAGTATAAATTACAACCCAATAGGCTATATCGGAGATACTATATCAAAATGTACATGCGAAAAAGGACGACGCCATCTTTGCTCTTTTTGCAAGCTCGTCACCTACTTAACAGCTTGAATGACTTGATAGGAATAGGATGATCGTGTGTAAACAAAATGTCACGATTAAATACGTTTATCCTGATGTGTACACAATTTTAAACTCACAACTTAACTAATTGACAATTTTAGGTACAACTAACTGAAATACAAAACATGACACATTCCTTTCCTTCAAAATCAGTCTGATATGACTTAAGTTGTAAAAGAAAATTAATGTTTTTCACCTTATCGATAAAACTACTACTTTCGGTGAAAGTATGACGCCCGAACTCCTTTCCACTGAAGATCCTTCTGAAGCTTTGGATGTTTTTCGACGAGTTTTTTCGATGGAAGATTTTTCGACGATGCCTTTTTAGTTAGGCTCCTTAACTAGTTATGCAGGAGACATGCAATTGATGAACATGTCATTTTTATATGATTTATCCTACCCAAGAAGATTTAATTACAAAACGTTTTTCCCTGTTAAATTAGTTTTCAAGGTTTACAAAATTCAGTTCGCTTAGATCTTATCGAAGTAAAAAAGGAAAGGAAAAAACAACAGTTGGATGTCATCCGACTAATGTGAGTTTCAGTTTCTAGAAGACCATCATCCCTCGATGAAGAAATGACGAAATGACGATGACTTTCTGATATCAACTTCGAGAATTTTTTTCTGTCACCAGCGTTGTCGCATCATCTTATTTTCTCCTAGAAATAAACAAAAATGACAGGGATTACACAAGACTTGTTATTTATCGTTTCCTTAACAATGTTAAAGACCTCCGAACTAATGTTTTATAGAAAGTGTCACTGATTTGGAAAATAATTCCAGGAAAAAAAACACAACTGGAAAAGGTTCTAAGAATAGAAAGAAAATACTTTTAAAAAATCTGGTTTCTTGACCACTTACCTCCAGCAAAGGCAAACTAGTAATGAGACTCGGGTAGATACGAAGGATGAGAGGATGGAATGCGTAAGCGAGGTAATACAATCCTATCCTGTCCATGTTAAATGAGATAGCCGTAGCTAGCCGACAATTGAGCTGCGCGAACACGAGACTCGAATATAAGGTAAAGTTCGCTGTAAGAAAAAAACGATGGCTGACGGCGGCAGGCTACAGCTTCGCACAATAAAAAAAAACAAATTTGAGTGTACGTGTTCGCAAAAGGACGTCTACGTGAGAGGTAGGCGGGGCTTAGAGTTATTGTGAAAGTCAAACTGTTTTTTTTTTGTCTCTATAGTTTAGATGTGTTTGTATTTTGTGTTTTTTAATAACCCAACACGGTGTTGCTGTATTCGTGTGTATACAAAATCCCTTGCTTATATATTTTTGTCTCTTAAAAAATTGTAAATGTTTTAGCCTAGGACTTGGGTAATAATGAATCTTCTTAGTACAACGGGCTTGGGTTTACGATATAAAGCAAGACACTCGACTGTTTACTATAAAGAAAGAATGCTGCCTAAAATAGCCTAGTAAATGAAGTGTGCATTTGCATGAATGGATGATGCTTGTATTGTAACTTATTATGTTATATAAAAAAAAGATGCATTTGCATTACGATTGCGAATTACTAAAAAAAATACTATGTACCTTATGTTTGATTGTGAACCGACTGAATGTTTGATGCCTATGCATGCAATAATTATATATTTTTTAATTCTAAAAAAACCTCTTTGTGTGTACTCTCCATGCATTCTCTATAAGTTATCTCCAGGTATATTTTGAATGATGAATCTAACAGAATGAAACGTTGAATGAAGAGGAAACTTTATGTAAAATTTTAAATTGTAATTACCGTTTGTATTTGTGTTGTCATTTTTTGTTGAAGTAGCAACAATGATCATTGTTAGAACCTAGAAATGTAAATACACGTTAATAATGCTCAACAGCAACAACGCTGTCGAAACTCGAAACCCAGGTCGATTTCGTATTTCGCCATGTATTTCGCTAATTTATGATCTCATTAATTTAAAATTTTCAAAATAATATGTGTAACAATTAAAGTTTGTGGAGATATGGAGAGTTTGGAGAGGCCCGCATTTCATGTGCCATAAAATCCTTCTTCCCAAGTGGTAAACAAAGTGAATCAGCTGATACACGTGCACATACCACGCACTCTTGTTCAAAACGTGCCGGCTTTGAAGTTTAATGTTTGTGATTAAAATCGTAGCTAAACTAGCTGATCAATTTAGTTTTTTTGTTGTTTTAAAACAACCTGTAACGCTTCATTGAATTCTGATTACTACTTATCACGAATTTTGCTGAAATGTGGTCTCAGATAAGGCTCCTAACGTGTTCATCTGTAACAAACTTGGCCAAATCAGCCTTACTGAAAGGACTAGCTCCTACTCCTTCAATTACTAGAATTATTTTGTCCAGGAACTTCTCCCTCAGTTCCGTTGACGCGAATTCATCATGTTGCAGTCACACCTCATCGATAAGTCCAAAGACTATTGTCGGCTCCCGGAAAATTTCCATCTTCAATCCATTGTGTTCAGAAGAGAAAGAAGCAACTGAAGAAGAACCAGGAACTGAAAACGAAGAAAAAGAAAAGGAAAACCAATCAGCCAAGAAAACAGGCCCTGTAGCAAGGCACCTTGACAAAGATCGTTCCAAAGTGATCCCGGTGGAGACAAAGCATTCGTTATCTGAATAGCTCTGGTACTACAACATATTATATTTTGCGACAAATTCCAATGCTCGGAGACATTTTGTGTTAACTTATGAATGTTTTGTTTTTAAATGTTTCTTCCAGCTTATCGGGAAGCTTATGGAGACCAACCTGTCTGGGCATTATACCGTCGAAATTTTCCTGGTCAATTTGCGCCTAAGAATACCCGTAAAACGTGCATAGTAAGTTAAATCTAAGAAAAAACTCATGTCATATCGTGTATTTAGAAAGCGAAAAAGTGGCGTTTAAAGTTTTCCATGTTCAAATTAAAATTAACTTTTCTGTTTTGTTTTCGCAGAGAAACCAGCGTCTTACCTCAGGAAATCCTTGTCCAATTTGTCGAGACATTTATCTAGTTGTTGACTACCGTAATACTGATCTCCTCAAGCAGTTTATTTCTCCACACACTGGAGCCGTTATCCACTGGGATAAAACTGGCGTTTGTAGAACCCAGCAAGAGCGTCTCCTCATTGAAATAGAAAGAGCAAAGGACTTTGGCACCATCACATTTGATGTCATCTTCAGAGAATACGACTATTCAGAATATGAAAAGATTTATGCTTCTTATTAACGAATATTGTCTGTTAGATTAATTTTTTACACTGATAGCCAAAATAAAAGTTTATAGTCTTTAATCATAATCTTTAACTTCTATTCCATATTTTTTGCCAATTTAATCAAGCAGGCATCAAGATTTTCTTGTCCATTGGTGCGAAGTGAGATTTTTTGCATATAGGCTACAGGGTAGTTCATCCAAGTTGTCATTGGTGGCCGTTCATATCAAAAGCATTTTATAGCCAGCTGTGCTTGAATTGAATCTAAGAGCTTCTCAAGACAAGTGGCTTGTTTGACAGGAATAGAAACAACTCCTCCACGTCTACAGAGTTATCTTTTCAAGTTTCTCAATACTGGACATTAGCGAATAAAATATGTGCTTGAATCCAAGAGCTTCTCAAGACAAGTGGCTTGTTTGACAGGAATAGAAACAACTCCTCCACGTCTACAGAGTTATCTTTTCAAGTTTCTCAATACTGGACATTAGCGAATAAAATATCAACAAGGCTGCGGTGTGCGGAACATTTTACACAAAGGTAAACATCCCATAATAAACTATAATTAGAACCGTATGAATTTGTAATGATCCCAATACTTAAGCACCATAATGCAAACCCAATCGACATCCCGGCTAAATGTATTTTTGAAAAACTACGCTTAATCAAAGCATGTGTTTTGAAATTTCAAGTGTGTTAGTGTCAAGAAATTTTCGCTGTCCCTGAATGATTGAAGTTACGCCTCCACCAAATAATTTCTGGTGTAGTTTTTATCTTATCATTGGTATTGATGGGTAAATGAAGGTTTTGAGATTTTTGCGATTCAACCCGTGCATTGTTATGTTCTTATCAGATATATACGATAAATTGTAACAAATGGACAATTACTAATTTTGCACACGGGGTTATAAATATGAAATTAACATAATTGCTTAAGAAACAACGTTATATTCTGAATACAATTTCTAATTAGCCTTGGCTTGGCATATAACTTTACAATATTATATAATACAGCATTTCTTTTGTCCAATTTCCCAATAGTTTGGAACGTTACTGAATCAACTTATAATTTCAAGATGACAGTCGGCTCAGGAAATTATACCAGCTGTTGAAGACAACATAAGGAACCCACTCCCTACCGGTTACTGGTTACCGATATAAATTTGGTTTCAGACCCAGATAGACAGATAAAGATAAAATAGTGTTTAAAACATCAGTACAACAATTAAACGTATACTATGGAGCTACGCAGCAGAAAGAAACAATTGCCACAAGAAGATGTTCTCCCAACACCAAAATCCAGCCCAGTGTCCACTGAATCCTCCACGTCGCTGTTACGTCAGTTCCTCTACGTGTGTGCAGTAGCGTTAATATTTCTGTGGGTTCTACAGTCAAACTTTGGCTTGGCCGATGGACACGGGCACTCTCATGACGGTCACCATGGCCATGCCCACGATCATCACGGTCACGCTCATGACCATCCTGACGATCATCATCATGGGCATGAAGAATCTGTAGCGTTTAGGTATTCCAGAGCAGCAAATGAACGCGCCCAACAGCAGCAAGAATCAGTTCCTCCCCCTGTTCAAAAGACGCCACCTCCTGCAGCTCATTCAGAATCGATCCCAGAACGAAATCCAAACCTATGGTTTGAAGCAATTGGATCTACATTGTTGATAAGTGCTGCCCCATTTTTCATCCTGTTTTTAATCCCCCTGGACAATTCTCCGGAGAAACAGAATCTTCTTAAAATTCTCCTATCTTTTGCAAGTGGTGGACTTCTTGGAGACGCCTTCCTCCACTTAATTCCACATGCTATCCTTGCGAAAGGAGGCGATGACTCTGGACACGGGCACTCCCATTCTCACTCACACAGCCACAGCCATTCTGAGCCTGCCGAGGACTACCATGGTCACGATCTCTCTGTTGGCGTCTGGGTTCTTGTTGGAATTATCACTTTCCTCATGGTAGAGAAAGTAATCAGAATCATTAAAGGTGGCCATGGTCATTCCCATGGTACTCCGGCCCCGCTTGTAACTGATAAGAAGACTGACACTCCTGAAGCCGACTCGTCGAAAAAATCCAAGAAGGCTGTGAAAAAAGCTGCTCCAAAACCCCAAGAGGAAATTAAAGTAGCTGGCTACCTTAATTTGGCTGCAGACTTCCTGCATAACTTTACTGATGGACTGGCAGTTGGAGCTAGCTATTTGGGCGGAAGATCCCTAGGAATTGTTACAACTTTCACTATTCTTTTACACGAGGTTCCCCATGAAATCGGTGATTTCGCAATTCTAATTCAGTCTGGGTGCGGAAAGAGGAAGGCAATTTTCTTACAATTGACAACCGCTCTAGGAGCTCTGTCTGGAACTGTGATGAGCCTAATGGCTGAAGGACTTAGTAAGATGATTGACATAGTAACGGTCCTAATTGAGATTTAATATACTAATTGTATTGTTTTCAATGCGTTTTAAGGTGAAGCAGCAACGGCCTGGATATTGCCATTCACCGCTGGTGGATTCATTTACATCGCTACAGTCTCAGTTATCCCTGAACTACTTCACGACTCTAGTTTTGGCCAGTCCGTAAAAGAAATTATTGCCCTACTTGCAGGTGTTTATATGATGGTCATAATAGCTCAATTTGAGTAAATTTTCATCAAAGTAATGTTTAATTAACCAAAATGAGTTTGATATCCAATATTAATATATAAAAAAGAATGAATATGGGGACATATATAACATGCATATGTACAATCTATTTAAAATGATTAATGATAACGTTCAACTGAATAAAGTAATACAAATAATAAAAAGTACTTAAAAAACTGTAGCAAAAGTAGTAAATTGAATACAATCAGTTATAAAAAATTAAGTATTTAGTCATGTTTGTCAGAGGCAACTTGATTAGTGTGTGCAACCAGCACGAAGTTGCCTGTTTTGGGAGTATCCGAGCTCGAATCATGCAGTTGGAAGCCAGGAAAGCTAAGTTGAGCGGGCGGCGCAGACGGTGGTGCCATTGGCCTAGAGGCTCCCTGCGGTGAAGAAAACAAAGTTGATGTAGAATTATCGCAATCATCAATGACACTAACAACTTCCTATAAAAATATTTAAACAAAAGGTTGCTTTAGTTTCAATCTTGAAAGAAAAAAAAGTCGATTTCAAATAGATCTTACCGTGGCAACGCTGTTAGCACCAGGACTGTTGATCCCGTCTCCACTACTATTGGTTCCTTCAGCTTTATCATCACTCTTTGTATTGGTATCTGCATCAACGGATTCCGCCTTGAGAGTTTCTAATTTACTGCCCCCTTCTTTCATTCTCTTGAATGCGTACGGATCTTCAGCCAAGCTCAAACTCCGCTTCATCTCCCCCATGATTTTGCCTTCCTTGGAAAGTGTTTCATCCCCCAGTCCTCCGGTAATACTAACCGATCTTTCCGATCTTTTAGATTGCCAACCGTCGTCACCCCCATCCAACCAATCTTTGCCATAAATGGCATCCACCGAGCGCCGGTTGATTGGTCCAGATTCAAACGCTTGGCTGGCTTGAGCAAACGATCCAACGCTTCCCTGGAAATGATTGTGCTCCATCAAGTACGCCTTGAGGCTTTCATTTTGCTCATATGAAAGCCTCAAACGATACATAAGTTGTTTGTTACAGCGAGTTAAATACTGGTTCCTGCAACGAAGCTCATACATGTCGTGCTTGAGCATGTCGTACCGTTCATCGTAACCATGGAAAGGAATATTTGAGTTAGCCATTATGTAACCAGACGATCCAGAGATACGATGATGAGAATTATGTCGGGAACTATCAGCTTCCCTGTGAACGTTGACACGACTGGGAAGGTGACACATGTAGCGGGACTGGTCCGCATGTTGATGAGAAGAACCATGTTGCTGTCCAGCAAGTTGTACTTGAGGCGAACCTTGTTTAGACGGATCGTGTTCATTGGGTACTAGAGATGGATTTGGGTACTGCATCCAACGTTCCTGAGCGATTTTCAATCCAGAAGTATTTGGATGCGTAGTGGGCGCCGTGAGGAGATTGTATATTTGCTTGTTTTCCTGTATAATCTTGGGCTTCACGACAGCTTTATTAGACGGAGGTGGGATTCGGTTTGAGATAAATTGTTCCAGGCGATTAACCCGAGCGGCATTTGGATCGGAACTCGGGCGAATGAAGTCATGGGGAGATCGCATCCGAGCAGCATAATATTCTTGAGTTAGAGCTTCATTGGAAGATCGATAATGTGCTGATGGGGGTCGGTAAGGATGGGGTGGAGCAGACGAACGCACCAATGTATGATTCCGATCCTGTTGAGCAAGCTGATCAAGGGAGATTTGTGACCGCGGAGTGAGTGGCTGTCTATATTCCATTTTACCATCGGGGTAGTGATGAACTGTCACGGAAGGACGAGGATCTTCCACATTTAATGGTCTTCCAATTGCCAACGTTGACGGAGATTCTTGGGATAGATTAGGGGGGAGTGGTACAGTACCCAAAGCCGATGCAGCCGCTGCAGCTTCAGCCTCCTTCACAGCTTTCGGTTTACGCCCCCTGGGCTTACGGATTTTCGCTGGTGTGCTTTCTCCAGCTTGTACTCCGGCTGCAGGACTGGCACATTCCTGTGAATCTTGCAAATTACTTATGTTTGTCAACTGAGTCTCCACTCCACTAGCCTCTGCGTTGCTTGGAGTTCCTTCAGCTTGTGAACCTCCTGAAGTCAAACTGGCCGGCTTAGTTTCGTGTAGCATCAGACGGATAAAGTTTCCATTGGAGAATCCCAACGCAGTCGGAGCCGGAGCTCCATCTGAATTTGAGTTACATTCTGCACTAGGTCTGTTCCGATCTTGTAACTTGTTGATATCCTCTGTGTCCAATGGTAAAAACGAGCTGGTTGGCCAAGGATCCACAACCTCAGCAAGTTCCGAAGGATTTCCATTTGGATTATCCACATTAATTCCAACCGAATACAAGTCACCACATGAGAAAACACTATTAAAATCTTCGTAAGTTGCGTTATCTCCATCTATCAAGAAACAATGAATGCATTAAAATATATTATTACTTCCTCATCTTCCTGGCATAGCTTTTATTGTAATTACGAAAAAAGGACTTACTGCTCATGTAGAAATTCCCATCGCTACCAAGGAAAGCGCTATTATTCCCCTCCAGGGTTATTTGTTGCTGGTTACCATTGTCAGAGGCTCCTCCGGAAGGGTCCGACTTGGTTGTTTCACCAACTTGACCTCTCTGATGCGACTCCATCATAGCTTCCAATACAGAGTCCAAGTATGTTGGCTGATCACCTAGATCCATTTCAAACATTTTAACTTTGTTTCAAGATAAGGCGAAACCGCAACCGCGCTGATCCTCTCTACTAGGACAACAAAAGTTACTCACGTGTTTTAATTACTTCCAGGTGCGAAGTACAATATCGTAATCTTCCTCGTTGTTAGGTACATCAAACGGTAATTGTCAATGTAAACAATGGGATCAACGTCAGTCCTAAAATATGGGCCACATTAAATCGCCAATTAGATAAGGTAATTGTTTTAATACATCATAACACCTATTTCGTACTGCGAAGGAATTTCCCTATAGCCTATAGTACTTTTATTGCCAAACAGGAAATGATCTTACACGTGGGTGGAAATATCCGATTAGTTGTATGCAACACGTCTTCACTATCTGATTTTTCTTTCATTCCAAGCAAAGCTGGGAGCCTTTGGTTTGAGCACAAATCCCGGCCTAAATTAATCATTAACTAACACTATTAACACTAAGAAAAGTAAATGAAAAGAACAAAATGTAAAGTAATCTTAACTATTTAGAGAAATGATTGATTGGTCAAATGAATGACATTTTTGTAAATCGCGTAAGTCTTAACTACTTGTTCAGAATTCCATCTGACTAATCAGTTTTGAATTACAAACCCAAATGCATATGCGACTTTGATGTTACTAACCATCTCTGGAACAGTTGAACATCAAATTGACGTCAGAGTTTTAAACCAAGACCGTTCAGTACTTTTTGAATTTGGTACTAAAAGCGTTAGCTTCTCAGTTTTAACATTTTCAAAGCATTTCCAAGATAGCGAAGCAAATACACATGAAGTGCAGGTCATGTCATTCATGGCACTGGTAAACCTCTTGTTGGTTTTTTGAAACACACAGAAACAAAGCGAAAGGGGAAAACCTTTGTTCGCTTCTAGGTTTTCGGGGCAAGCGGAGACGTTCTTAATAAACGGTGCTGTCGGATGATTTTTATCGCTTTCAACTGGAACACATTGATATTTTCTTAATTGCTGCCATTTTTAATTTTCATTACGGAATTCAGAATTTTATCAGAAAAAAATATCTATGCGCTTTCAGTGCTGGAATCGATTGGACTGGCAGATGTGGCGTCACCAGATGCAGCTGGAGAAGTACCAGCGTCTTGTTGTGTAGATCCTGGGGACTGGGTTGAGTCAGAAGAACCGGATTGGGTTGAATCGGACGAGCCAGATTGGGTTGGTTCAGTTGGAGCTGGAGTGGTCGTCGTGGCAACAGTCGTAGATGGACTTGGTCGTGGTTTAGGTCCGTGTCCTGGTCTTCGTCCGTGTCCGGGTTTGCGGGGGGGAGGAGGACGTCTTTCATGCCCTCGTCGATTTGGCCGATCTCCAGAGTCCTCGTCATCATCGTCATCATCATCGTTGTCTCTTCGTGGTGGATTTCTCCTCCTGATCGCATCTCTGGTACGTGGACTGTCATCGTCGTCGTCATCGTCGTCGTCATCATCGTCATCATCATCTTGCGGCTGATCGTCATCGTCGTCATCATCATCATCATCGTCATCGTCTTGAGGTGGCTGATCTACATCGTCATCTTCCTTCTTAGGGGGCTGAGGTTCTTGTGGCCGGCCAGGTTTGCCCCCAGGTGCTGGCTTAATCGGATTACTTGAACCAGACTCCTATGTATTGAATTTTTTATTAATTAGTCTTATCATTTGAACAATTTTATACACTTCAAATTCACTTACCTTAGGAGGAGGCGGCCTTGCTGTCACAATGGTTGCTAGCACTACTAAAAGTAATGCTATTACTGCGTAAAACCTCATGTTTTTGATTTTAACTTTTCGTCCTTTGTTAAAATCAACTGGATCTAAACTTCGATCAGCTAATGTGAAGAATTTCATTCCAAATCTCTTTTATATCCATGATTCTCCCGTAAGTACAAATCATGATTCATACATTGTCCACACTCCATAGCATAAGTCATAAATTATGATGTAGTTCTTTTCACCATCTGCGATTGTGGTGAGATCTTGAATCTTTTTTTCCAAACAATTGCATTACGCCCGAGGTTTTTGCTGTTTTTTCTGCAAAATTCTTTTGAGTTTACAAGTCTATTTTATACAGATATACATTGTGCATAAAACCCCCTACTTTCATTTTTGCTATCCATAGCTGCTTATTCAAATTTTTTAACATTTAACATGTTTTCATACATACATAACGCTTTCGTCCATTCTGATGATTTCACTCATCAGCAGCGCTAGATTTCTTCCGTAATGTCAAATATTCCAATAAAGTAACAAAACGTTGGTTATTATTATGGCGCTGTTATGCACAATTCGCACAATAAGCTCCTTCATCCATCATCCTTTATTAGACGAGTCCTGAGTCCATCATATTTTTCATATCTTATAAATATTCATTGTCTACATAGAGAGGTTATTACGCTTGTTACATAATCATACCAAACTAACTTTTTTTTGTAAAAATGAGTGGAATGACTCGTAAGAACACAAAACCAGCGTGAGCAAACTGCTACTTTATAAAATACACATCCGAAAGAGCAAACGAAGCGAAAGCTCTCTCATTTAATTTCGCGAAAGAAAAGCCAAACGAAGAGAATTTGCAACAAAGGGAATTTAATTTGCAAGGAAGAAAGCAAAGAAAAAAGAAGAAATTAGAAAGGAAACGTAGTCTTAATGTTAATAATGTCCCAAGTCTTAAAAAGAAAGCAAACGCTTCTTTCTTCTAGACTCTAAAGATACAAAAAACCGAGGAAATTCTTGCTGAAGCAACATTTTTATTTTCCTCAACTAGCTTTTTGCTATGGACATTATTGTTAACGCTAAACTTGATGTCCTACATATGTAAGTTGTAACAATATTTTTATGTGAGTTTTGTTGATTACTATGACAATGACAAGCTTGGAGTCTTGGGGGCTATAGAGTATCCCCATAAGCTTTTCTCGATGGAATGCTAATGGAGAGACCAACAGATGGGTCTTTCTCACAAGACAAGTATTTTGTCGACAAGGATCACAGCAGGGAGAATGAAGATTTTATTTTATTGTCAATTCATGTCACTCTCTTTTTTTCTGGAACAACGAGCTGATAGTCAATGACAAGCGGAGTATGTGCTGCAACAAAACTCTTTAGACAATCGCATTACACGTAAAAATATACTAAGCGTGTGTCACTATTCAGTATACTGTCGATAGCAATGAAAACCGCAAGCCAGAGCCAGATGCTGTAATAATTTTGTTGTACATTTTACTGCCGTCATCAGATAGGAAATTGGATACAGAAATAATTCCCCTATTAAAGTAGCATTATATGGAAAAGTTTTAGCAGAGTTTTTTCTGCTTTGGTAGTACAAGCAAGGTTTAAATCGGCTTAGCGGGCTGACAGACAATCAAGATGGATAATTCTAGAAGGGAAACTATTCCTGAATAAATTTAATAAAACACACACGAGTATTATGCATATTGAAGTTTTATTGTATGGTTTTGGGGGAGAGTGCTTGAATGGAAATGAGGAGGATGAAGCGAGAAGGAAAACATTTTTATTTCGTTGTTGTAGCTCAGGAAACCTGATAAAAATAGCAGACAGAATGTAGCCAAGACACGGATGACATTTTTATATGGTTCATTACGCACAAAATGAAATGAGAGAGGTTCGTCTAAGGTTTATGGTATGGCTACAAAATCCCTAGGACATGGGAGATAAATAGCCGTGACATGCGGTCAAGTACAGAATCAAAAGAGAAACTACACAAATATGTAGAATCAACAAATAAAATTGTGTACACAACGAAAAAATCTAACCGATCGGATTGCCCCGAAAGTGAAACAAGAGAAATTTTTTTGTGGAAGAATCTCTGGCTACTATTGTTTTCGCACACTTGTGCTTTTTTTGTGCTAAAGTATATTATATTGCAGTCGACTAAACATAACTGTACCTATAGGTAAGAGTGTAAACTCAGGGATGGCAAGGACAGAAGGTAACCAAGTTTACAAAGCTGTTACTGCAAAAGATACCAGTGTCATTAATATTTTGTCTGTGTAAGCAAGTTGACAGTTCACAAGGTATTAGAATCAACACCGGAAAATGGACGTTATCTTGATTTTATATGCAATTTTGTTTGGGCCATCAAATTTTTAATATGTTTGCTTACAAAACCCTGCCGTTTTTCTATTCCATGTATACAACAACAATTGCAATAGTACTGAAACCTCATCGTGTTATTACTTCGGTTGATATCCTTATGAATTGGTATGAAAACCACAAAAAAATGGATACTACATGAATTCCAAATATTTCTTTACTCATGTTTTGTTACATCACAAACAACCGTAAATTATCGTTTTCCCAGTCGTGCCCATAATGTGCAATCATTTTCATTCATCTCATAAATGGTTTCATACCCGGTCTATGTTTTGAGTTGTTACGGTTTGTGCAAATCTTAGCCACGCTCAGAGCTCTGCTTCACTCTTCCGCTTACAACCCAGCGATTTGTAGCAGCCAAAAGCTGGCTGTTTTTCCTTCTACCATGGCAAGAGTCTAGTGACGTCTGAGGATAGTTTTTTTTTTGTATGTGTAGCTTTCACCTAAAATTTTATCGATTTTTTTCCGCTCGCAGAAGATCCTTACAATGCTGGTGAAAGTTTAGTGGAGCTACAGTACTTCTATACTATCAAGAGATGACAACCATTTTTCGCAGTAATAAGCCAGCATATGGACTAATACCAGAGAAAGCCATAAGACTGTTATCTAGAAGGAGCTATACTGTTAAAAGGATAGGTGGCTGATTTCATATGGCTGTAAACTAAGTAGAGGTAGTCCACTCAGTGGTGTCTTATGACCCTGGACGCTTACAAGGTGGAAGGAGAAAAAAATAGTTTGGAATTTTTATTGGTGGAACGTGAAACAATTCTTCTGGTGATTTGTGTGGTGCTGGCAGGAATGTTGCTGTGATTATCTGCGAAGAAGATAGAAAACAATCAGCGACACCCTATATGGTAAACATGGTTGGGAGAGGGTTCGTCATTTTAATTTTGTTGAAAGTGTCAATCGCACAAAGCGCACCACATTCGTCGTATCCAGGTTAGAATACCAAAATCGTCAACCTACTTAGTGATTTTGTATAATTTTTTGACGATAACGTTTACATTGGGATTTTTTTGTTTGATTTTTTACTTGAATTTAAAGATGAAGACGAAGAAGCACTGATCGATAAGCTTGCTTCACTGGCAGCGGCAGTAGGCCCTGAGGCATTTCTGTCACGCCAAACTAATCCTCAGTACCTCCCACAAAATAACTATGATTTGGCCGGTTACCTAGCAGCAGGTGCCTCAGGCCCTGCAGATTCGGCCAGCGACTGGGCCGCCGAGGATGCACTGATTGCTCGCGAAGCAGCGCTAAAACTACCTCGTCAGTTTGGCTACAAGCCGACCGACCCAAGATTTAATTTACCTGCTGAACTCATTTCCTCCGAGGGAGGAAATTGTTCAACCCCAGGCTCCTCAAGAGGAGCATGAGACACCCCAAGAGACACTTCCGAATCTACCGCCCCGCGGTCAATCAGAGGTTATCTTGGGGGATGACAAGTCCGACTTTTACTTCATGAAAAGGAAAGAGCAGCAAGCGTCAGGATTGAGTAGGAGTGTAATACCAGAGCCTAGTAATATCGTGGCTTCTGAAAACTCCGCTAACCATCCAGGATATTCTAGTCAAGCTATTGAAAAGCCATTCACCTACGCAGACGTCTACTATATCGCCATTGTTGCAGGATGCAGTGCAGCAGCAGTTGTGGGTATTATTGCAGCAGGAATTTGCATGGTACAGGTAAATTGCTCCATCTTTCTCTTAATCTTTCATTTCCATAGATTTTTGTTTCCTCTTTTCCTCGGGATTTTCGGGTCCAAGTCTGTCTAAAAACAAGAGAAAGTCAATTTGACACCTGCTAATTTTCCCAAACACTCTATAATTATTTTAAAATGATTAGTTCAGATTTCTCAGCATGAGCTCAAACCGCCTCTGTTTCCGGAATAGGCTTAGATGAGAAGATTACAGTTTCAGATCCAATCCAATTTTCAACATCTATTTTTAGACACTGTTTTCATATTCCATGAAGCTTTTCTCGCATGAATGGCAAACGAACCTGACAGTACATGTTTTTTTTTTTCGTTGGAACTTTCTCCATGTAGTTTTTTTATGCATGGATACACATAAATATTTGAGTGTTCTGTTCTTTTATGATTTTCCATTCATTTCTAGGTATTTTCCCTTCGGGCTAGTGCACGTTTGCTGTGAATTTTTATGAAACGTCTATTTCCATTCTCTTTTCTCCTCTCATTCATGGTCTCTATTATTAGTTCCACTCATTAATTATTTCTGAGGCTTTATTATTGAGTAGGTGTACTCCTAGCCATGCCACGGGCAGACTTGCTTCGCAAAAAGAGAATCGCATTAACGTTTTCCAGTTTGTAGTGTCCAATGATTTATTTCTAAGAAAGAGGATCAATGGATGCTTACCACCTATTATTATTTCTCATTGTTATCAAGAACATTCTGTTTTCTTTCACTATTATCATATATCATCTCGACATTGATCCATATAATTCATCTTGCTTTCACCTAGGGTTCACGAGCGTATCAAGGCAGCTGCAGATGTTGACTATCCAGCTTACGGCNCAGCTGCAGATGTTGACTATCCAGCTTACGGCGTAACAGGTATGAAACATGTTCACCATGTGAAAGTGATGGGTGTTACATTTCTCGGTGAAAGCTGTCTGGGGCTACTTGTAACTCAAAAGAAAACAGATATTGTTTCAACTTCAACAACAAAAGCATATCAAATTTCCAAAGTCATGGAGATGTGGGTACTTCAATGTCATGTAGACATGGCTTAAACCGGAAATGTATCACATCTCGTTAAATTTTTGTTAAACAGTTTAAATAAACGGATTATTATTTCTTTATTTTTTGTTTTCGCTGCCATACAGGACCCTCAAAGGATATCACACCTAGTGGCGGAGGTGACCGTAAACTCGCTCAGTCCGCACAAATGTATCACTATCAACATCAAAAGCAACAAATGGCTGCACTTCAAAAAGGTGCTATTCAAGGAGATCGCCAGGGTAGCGGAGGAAGTGACGTGGAAAGCGATGATGACAACGAAGACGGGGATTATACAGTTTACGAATGCCCTGGTCTGGCTCCGGTAAAAGAGAAACGACGAAAATAGAATTACTTTTCACTGTCTTAATTCAAAAATTATAAGCGGACTTACTTTAACTCAATCCTTTCTTTGGAATAGGCTGGTGAAATGGAAGTAAAAAATCCTCTTTTCAACGATGATCAGCAAACCCCTGCTACACCTGCAGTGAAAACAGGCTCGAGAGAGGATACATCAGCTCCAGATGACACAGCGTCTTCAACAAGCAGTGCTTCTTCCACAGCAACTATAACATCGTCAACTCCTAAAATATCAGAATCACCGAAAACTCCACCCGCCGATGCTCCGCCCAAAGGGAAAAGAGACGACTCATCAGCTCCAGATGACACAGCGTCTTCAACAAGCAGTGCTTCTTCCACAGCAACTATAACATCGTCAACTCCTAAAATATCAGAATCACCGAAAACTCCCCCCGCCGATGCTCCGCCCAAAGGGAAAGGAAAAGAGAAAAAATAAAAATCCTAGTCCTGGTAACAACAAAAAGTATACAAAAAAACAATCCGAAACCACTTCCGACAGCATAAAAAAGCGATCCAATTAATTTTTCTAAACTTTCTCCGAGGTAAAAGTTATCTTTTTTGTTTTAACTTAATGAGTGGAACTTTTCTGATGATTGCATATCATGCAAAAAAAAACAAGTTTGTAAAGGTCCAACGTGACTTCCTGGTAGTTTTTATTTCTCCTCCATCAAAAAATTATGGAAAGCTACAGGTGGGCGTAGAGATAATCAAGTTAACGAGTAAAAATTATGTTGTAAGTGAGTCCACAAAAAGAGACAAAATACCTTTTGCTTTCTAAATGTTTGACTCCCCCTTCAGAATAGAAAAGTTCACGTTAAGCCTCACAGTCAATCTTTCATATAATATTTTGCTCATTCACCATTCATTAGTTTTCATGGAGGCTAACGTGAAGGGAAAGTTGATAAAGTTATGCCCCATTTCTCCAACAGGCGTGGGAGGCATGCTGGCAGCAACAATTCAATAATATTTTCCCATCCTTTCCTCCAGCAACTTCCACTTGACTTTCCTCCGCGTTTGGTTGGAACATTTCAAACTGAACGAGAAAAATCTCAAGTTTCCTTTTCACTTTTTTTCGATGAATTCTCCTGTGGATTCGCTGTTTTTGAAAAGAGGCACCCACGTACATTACCTCCCAAAAGAGGCTACAGTGTAACAAAATGGTTAACCAACCACATCATCTTCCAACAGTAAACATTTTCCTTGCGTTTATATAACATTTCGTAACAGTTGTGGAAGGGGAAATTCACTTAACATCAAGCTGTAAAATAAAAAAGAATTGCATCACTTTCTCCAGATTTTTTACTTGGTTTTCAAGCGTGTTTGTACTAGTTTCCTTCAATTTTATTCTAATTGTCCTGTAGGAGGCTTGGGAGTTGTTGCAAATAACAGTTCCCAAGTTGCCCCCAGATTCCAAACATGTTTGACATACCGAAATGCATTCCCCATCGCATTTCTTTTTAAGCCTTTCGTTTCCCCAAAGAGAGAGTGAGAGAGAGAAAATCTTATTCTAGTCTGGATGCAGACTTTGCCATAACAACGTTTCCCAACGATCGATATACCCGAAAGAGAGAGAAAGTAGAAGCAAAAGCGTT
>JAAXOA010000647.1:0-20905 GCA_036561885.1 Salina celebensis
TCATTTTTCTACATTTTCACTAATGCTCATGGAATTATCATGCTATAAACAAGATCGTTTTGGAACTACCATAAATGTTGTAAAAAATGGAATCTGATCTAAATTCTGGGGTATCAGTCATATTACTAAATCGAAGCAACGTGTGTCCGTGATAACGAAAACTGAGAATGGATGATGAAACTGCGATTTAGTAGAGATTAGTGGTGACAATTTCACACCTTGCATTCCATTCAGTGTTTAATAAAGAATTCGTATCAATCATTTTAATGCTTAGGCACACACGCTTCTTACTTTAATATTTCGCCATAAATTTTTATTTTAATGCATACACATACATCTTGTAAGCCCTACATTTGAAAAGTGTGCATACATCCATGTATCATTAATTTCAGCAGAATTTTTTATTACTTTTTTTTGCCTACGCCTCTGGAGCCTACATAAAACTTTCGAACGCTGAGAATGCAAAAGTGAAAGTTTAACACATCGTGTAAGATTGCTACGGTAACTTCAAAATGTTTAAGCTCTTCGGATTTTCTGCACTCTGCACATTCAACCAGTAGGTTTGAGCGTTTTTGTGATTTTTGTGCAAAATATTTTTCTTTGATTGGCATTGATTTTACCAAAGTGTTTCTACCGGAATGGGAATGGTTAAATCAATGGACTCTCGTTTACGCTAATTAATTAGGCACAGGTGTATTATAGAAAAAAACCAAAAACATACGCATGTAGTATGCATTGTTGTTTATATGTCACCAGTGTTGAATAAGTTCATATTAATAGCAACATTGCTTGAGGGTACCATTAAGATATATATGTACATACACCTGAGGGTAAAATCCATCAAAATGATAAATAATTAATCAATCTCGTCCATTATGTAAGTTGACTTACCCCAATTCGCAAGAAGGCCAAACAGTAAAAGCAAGTCCCCCTTCATGCTTGTTTTATTGAGGTAACAAAGTTGATTTTTTTTCTGTTGTACACACGACCAACAAAAGAGAAATCCGTAGTTTTTTGTGTTATTTTTTCCTCGGTCGGTTTCCGCAAAGTGAAGAGTCTACAGTTTACAAAAGACTTCAAACGCTCCACTGTATCATAAGAGTATCACTTTCACGTACACAAAAAAACACGATGCTCTTTTACGGACTACTGATCAAAGTTGTCTTTTGTTTGTCTTGTGTCACAGGTCTCATCAATCAATACACACACCTTTTGATTCGCTGTTCAATCCACAATAAAACGTCTATTCTTACACTTTTCTTTGGCACATCGCTGTTCCAACAAGATAGATCCATTTATTACGAGACCCATTTCACCTGCAACAAAAAACATACAGGAATCCTTTTAGACCAGCTTGCGCTATTTTTCGCCAACAAAAAAGCAGTTTTCGTCTAGACATGAAAACACCGTCCACATACAGATATACAATCATCCTGCAAAAACTAATTTGCTACAACAACCTTTGCTCGACCGAGATAAAAAAGTTTCGCGTACACCGATTATAAGTGTACGCTAAAAGCCCATAAGGTTGTTTTTTCGTTCTCTGTTACCTCCTTCTCTAACTTTCTCTTATATGTCTTCGGCAGATACATTTTTCCAGCAAAAGTTGATTGAGAGCTTAAACTGGTTAGAATCTCATTTCATCTTAAGCACCAGCATTTAAAGCTCCCTGGGAATATATTTGCAATTTAGGTCGAACAATTTAATTTCAAGGGAAGTGTGCATCTGTATTTGAAATTTAATTTTGGAGTGCGAATTTTGATTTATTAAAGTTTTACGTTTTTCATAACATAAAATGGTGCTGTTACAAGCTTGTACGGTGCACCAGGTTTTGCTAACTGAAAGAAAATTAAATCGATTTCTTGTCTAATGTGTTCCTTAAAGAAATCTGATATTGTTTGCTGATGAAAGAAAATGCAAACTGCATGGAATGCGTTTTCCATCTGTTAGAGAATTGGCAATTACTTCATCTTGTAGAAATGGAAACAGTTTGGTTCAGCTGCTATAACGCTATAAAAACATGAAATTATTTTCCTAGATTATAAAACGATAAAAATGTTTCCCTTTGCCCTTCTACTTTTTCATCTTCTTCTTTTAAGTTTTAAATTTGAATGGTTAACTTGTTTAAAACCCATACCCAATTATACAAGTTGATTGTAAATCAACAACTCATGTGCATTTTCTTTTGTTCTTGTATTCTCATATTTTACTTTCACCCAGCGAACTGTTTACAACCAAAAGTAGTTGTTTCAAAGAAAAAAAGAGTTACTTAAGCATACATTAAATCAACAATAGAGAGAAAGTTGAAGAAAACTATATTCACTTCTTCGACTTCCCTCTACACAATTATATTTTTGCCAAAATTAGGGTAAAATACAAAGTAAATATGCATAATGCAAATAAGGAAATTGTCTACTTGGAGGCAAAACACATGACAAGTTTACTCCAACTGTCTACTTCCGCCAGTTATGACAGGATACAGGGATAGTTTTAGTTTCATGGGATGCCTACTTACGTACGTCTGTCTTCTGCCTAATTTGCTCAACTCTTTGTATGGAAATTCATGCTAGTTTTGAAGCTGAGATTTTATATTCTTCAATACAAGAACCAGTAGTTTTCTCTTGTTTTAAACTAGAAGGTTGTGTATTTAAATAAAAAATATCATGATAAAAAACAACAAGCTCTCAGATGCATATTCAATCAGAGAAACTTTTATGAAGACTTTTTATATAAATCTGTATGTTTGTTTGTGTACTTTTCTCATAATAACAAGAGTTAACGGTCAGGTCTAATATCCTCATAACTTATTTCTTCAGTAAGGAAACCAGTTTACATTTACTTGTTTACAAAGAAAAAGAAACTCTGTATACAACACGATACCATGTTTTCTCACTTCCAACTTTCTAACAAGGATTTTCCCTTGTTTTTCTACTGACCAGTAATTTTCAGATTGGAATCTATTAAATGAAAGCCCGGTTCAAACTGTTGTAAGCCAAGAAAAGTCAACAACAGATTATAGATACTCTGCCTTGTACAAACAAAAAATATACCTTTTGTTTTCTCGTGTACAAAATGTTCAAGAAAGTAACAATAGAAAATCCGTTTTAACTAAATTGTAACTTGTGTGAAGAAACAACAAGTTTTTTTCTCGTTTAGTTTGTTTATCTTGGTCCTTCATTACCGTAGACTGTTTCTTCCTGCGGTTGGTTTCCCCAGTTAAGGTTACTTTTTTTTGGTAAATTAACGGATGGACCGCAGGGTGAGAGACATGCAACTTTTTAGGGTTAATACGTACTCCTCAGTTACCCGGGCGATTTACAGTATACCTTATACATGTAAGACTAGAGACAATCCGCTTCCAGAGTATTGTATGCATAGTTTTATATTTTTTAACATGAATTTAGTTTGACTGTGTTACCAAGTAAACTTGTAAGGTAAAGGAAATTAACTTCTAGGTGGAGACTATAACTGAAACCAGTTGGTAGAAGAACACAACCAACAACAAGTTTAACAAGGAAGAAAAACCCGGTAAAAAAACTCTATCGAGAGAAAACCTTCTGGCTACTTTCTCTTTTTCAAGAATGAGAAACTAGTGTACTTGGCTAACCAATCGCTAAACAACTGGAAAGGAAGTTGTGTCATGGGATATTTTATAAGAGTTACTATGTTCAGACTTCTTCAACAAGATTGTCTTTCGCAATCATTATTTCTTTCCTGTTTGTACACCAATGTACACAGATGCCACAAAAAAGTCACACCAGTCACGAAAAGTTTTTTTTTTGTTACCCTTTCAATACCGAAAAGACAAACTTCTTTTCTAAAAAAAACTACAACGGACAATGGAAAACTGAAAGTATAGAAATTCCAAGTTAGTATATTCATATTCCTATATCCTGTGTAATCTTTATGTAATATTTGGTTAGTCGCCTTGTTAGAAATATCGTATTTTAAACAGATTGTATTTCATGCAGTTTCACACGAAACTTTTTTCCCTTTTCAGTATAGTTAATAGTGTATCAACAGCGCTGTGAATTTTTTACACCGATTGTTCCACCACTGACACGTTTGCAAAAAAATACGGAAAATATGTGCCAACACGAAGGGAACTCTGGGAACTGGAGGTTTTTCTACGTGAAAATGCAGAGAAAAGAAGAAAAAAACATGAATTTTATCACAGAGATTTTCTACTAGGAGTAACCGTATTAGTATCTTTTTTATGAAAAAAGTCAGTGTGGTGTGGGAAACTAGTGAGTTATTATTATTTAGCCAGTGAGAATACAATGGAACGAAACGCAATTGGTGGTCTTGTTGGCAGTGACTGAATACGTTCACCAGTGGGGACTCATCTTTTCTTTTCCTTCCTTTTTATAATGTATAATAGTAAATCTCTGGCCCGAGGAAAAATGATACTTGTGAGAGGTCTTTTTCACTTCACACTAATAATAATAATGCAATGGAGCCTATCCATGCTTTCTCCACACAACACTAGATATGACGTGACTACGGAACATTTTCTTTTTTTCTCTTTTTGCTTCTGAGACAAAAAAGAAAACGATTCCCTTAAGTAATGAGAAAAATTGGGGCAAAATGACAAACTGACTTATTTTCTTATTTCTACTTCTCTTTATCAAGTCCACTTCTCTCTTACCTTCTTTAAAGTTAAGAAACTCTTATAAAGCTAAAATCTTGATAATAAAGCTTGGATAGGTTTCATATTGTTTATTTTTTTACAGCTATGACCTCCCACTTCAAAGGGATAGAAAACTATAATAATTTATCTCACAATGAAGATATACACACTACTTTTGTTGTTCAAGAAATGATATATTAATGCATTATCAGGACACTTGGGAAACAACATGTTTGACTTCACACACAGCTAAAACCCGGTTTTCTTCTTTGAGGTTTAATATTTTTTTACTTGTCATTTCACATTTGAAATGTGCGGTCGCCTGTGTGTGTCATCTAATTAGGAAATAGTCCGCAAACATTACCTATTCCAAGCTATCCATTTCAGTTAAGGTTGAACTAACAGCGACAGTGTTTTGTGGTTATTTCAGTCATTTTACATTTGGCGAACAAGCAACTTTAACTAATGTGGTTTGTATATTTTTTCCAGAAAAAGTTTAGCAGGAGGTACGCAACAGCGACCAGGCCACAATAGCACAACACAGAAAATCGTAGGACTGAAAGGAAATCAAATTAGTAGCGAATAGTGTATTGTATGTAATGAAGCATGATTGCAGGTGTTGTCCCACAGTCTTGATTTTAACAGCACATGGTAGATCACATCAGACAGGTGTACACCTGTCAACAAAACAAATTGAGAGATGGGAAAGAGTGACTTGCTGTTAAAGCAAGTAACTAGACAAAGACAGAGTACACGACAGGGACGACAACAAACAACAAAAGCTAGTGAAAGCGAGTTCAATTCCGAGATAATATTTAGCCAAGTGAGCAGAAGATTTTCTAAAAGAGAAGACGATGTGCTCTCCTCTAATTCCCAGCTGGTACTGAGTTGACGTTGCTGGAAAGCAAGGGATCAAGTATCTCCTCGTACGCTTCCAAACTCAAAACTTTGTACACAGAAGTCTGCTCGCTCCAAAGTTATTTTTTTTCTCTTTTGCTCTACGTTTTGCTTGTTGTTGTTTGGCGTGATGTTGCGAAGCCGGAAAACGGTAGTAAAAGTAAATAAGTATTAACAAAAGAGAAAACTGTTTTATAAAAAGTTGAATATGGTTTTAGTATTGTATCATTTGCAAAGGAGCTGGCTTGTTTTCATTTCAGAAATAAATGCTGATGTATGTAACGTGCTTACTGTTTTTTGCCTCTCTTAAATTGCAATGCGTCATCATCCATTTCTTTTTGTTTTGATGTGGTAGTTGGAAATGTTTGTATGGGAGAAAGGAGCTCTCTTACAAGTCATCATGATAAGCAGTTGAGTTCACAAGATCCATTTCGTGATAGCCTACAAGACCATGCCACCGTCCATTCTCCAGTTGTGGCAGGAAGCATTGTCCTCAAACAAAGTATTCCGAAAATGTATGCATTTTTCAAAGAATTTTTTTTATAGTGCAACACCAAAATACGCGTGCATACTTGATATAAGTAGTAAAAATGAAGCAACAGTCATGATGTTTGGTATTTCGACAGAATACGACGAGTATTTCAAAAGTGGTTGTGTATGAGAGTGAAAGTGATGATCAGCCCAAGTTTTGTCTTCTTTTCGGCAAGAATGGTCATATATTCTTGAAATTGCTCCCTCGTTGTTTCCTTTCGCCTTGTACGGCTTCTACACTGTGATAAAAATGAAGGACGATCACTGTAGAGGATGTGCATGTGGCACCGACAATGTTTCGTTGATGTTATAATGATGAGAATTGTTTGTGAAACTGTTATATGTAAATCAAGACGAGGGAAAGTTAAAATGCGAAAATTTGTTGAAAACTTTTATACAAAATGCCAAAGTGCAGCATTTGCTTTCAAATGCTGGCATCTTTAACATTATCAGAAAGAGTTAAGATTCAGACGTGAGCTGAAACTAGCGGATAGGAGAAAGGACATTTTTCTACGCAACAAAGACAATTTTTTTTACATACTGATAATGATGGCTCTCAGTCAGTCAGAACTTTTTGTTATCAGCTTGCTACCGTACCTTATACTTGATGATTTTGTTGAAAACCAGTGCTAAAAATTTTCCAAAAGAGAAAGTTTGAAATAAAGTAGAAATATTTTAGTGGAGAAAGTGTTTGGATTTCTTTCTCCCTCCTTGATAAAGGTCAAACAAACGTGTTTGACTCAGACAAGACGAAAAAAAGTTTTCTCAATAGATTTATGTCATCTTGCGTAATTAGGGTTCCATCAAAACAGGAATGTTTGGAGCGTCAACTTATAAACCTCGTTGTTAAAACTTTCACCAGATAAAATGATCGATAAAAGTATCTTTATCATATATCTTTCTAGGTTGTCATCCTTTTCAACAAGCTCGTCTGATTAGTATGTTCAATGTCAAATTATGGGCTCCGATTGTCTGTCTGCTAATGACAAGGAGAATAGCTCGTTTGCATGGATTATTTCATTTTCCTTTCTTTAGTCTTGTCACTGATGATTCCAAACTAGTATTTACTTTTGATCCACTTATCTCTCCAAGTGGAAAACTTTTCGTTAACAATCATGAGCATCCTGAGCGATTTAGAAAATCTTCAAACAACCCCAAACTAAACTAAGCCAATCCCAACTAGCTCAGCCATGCTTGGTTTTGGTATATAGTATATAACCAAACAAAATTATAGTCGGTAGATTTTAAGGTTTAAAGGACATGTGACGCTGATAAAAAACTTAGGCCAAAAAGTAGTGTTCTTGGATCGTTGAATTTAATCCTCTTTTCTTATTCCCAAACCATTTTGAATATCAGATCGTAAAGTAAAGCCTTGCTGGCTCAAAGAAAACATTTTCTATGCTGGATTAGTAAATGAGAAGAAACACTTTTAAACCTCCTGTTTGTCTTCTCTTCCAAAGCTGCAAAGATAAGTTTTTTTGTCGTGTTCTGTGTGGTTGGTGGTGTAAGCGTAAGGCACGCCAAAATAGTGGCTTTAAATGATTCCGCCACAGTGGTAGTAGATCCGTATGCAAAGCCATAAGTAACGATTACAATCTTCAATCCTTTCTTCCGGAGAAAGCGAACCAGATTCTAAAGTTTTTTTCTTCAAAGGGTATCATGTCAGAATCAGGAGATCATGATGAAAAGAAGCCTAGGCAAAATGTTCTTTGGCAATGTTACATTCCATCACAGTTTACCTTTGATTTGAATTTACGTGCAAGTTTGGCAAGCGAAAAAATACTGGGGATGCATGATGCATTTGTGTAGTACGTCACAAGGAAATAAACCTGTATGAGGACAAGTTGAGATATTTTCGCATAGATATAGATCTCTAATTTGACTTTACAAAGTAGCATACTCCGCATCCAGAATATCTTTGACGGTAGACTTTCTGATGTGTTTAGTTTGGTCTTAGGGGACGACTCGGTCCGCGGTTAAACACTTATCAGCGGAAGATGTAATAGTACATAAAGTGAGTTTTTACACATGTCGTGCATCCCATTAATCCACGTTTTCCAGAGTCTGCTTGCACAGAGTGCACACATCCGTTTACATAGAATCCAGAATGACTTTAGAAAATCTATGTGGGTTAGTGTGGGTGCCTTTATATCCCCCACTGAACTCACCATCAGTTAGCCTCCAATGGTAATCTAGGAAAGAGAATAAACTCCGTTTTTTAATGTTCCAAGAATACAGCTTTGTGAAATACCAGATTTGTCATGCAAAGATATTGTGTGCAAAATGGTTTATGGCTTTTGCCACTTATACTGCTATTTTATGCCAAAAATCCTAAAAGCAAGCACATGCGGGTTGTTTTGTTATCTCTTTTTTTATGATCATCAGGCTAGATTTTTTAGTGATACTCTTGCTTTCTTCCAGAACAGGTCTACCCATTAACAGTATTCGACAAGCGTACTTTCATTGTGTTTTTTGTATACTGTTTTTTTTTCTGTGTAGAAGTTGAGCCGAGTAAAAAAGAAGAAGAATTAGGCCAGTCTCTGGTGTGCCATTATGCTTGCAGTTATTCCCTTATGATATCGAAAAATTTGAGGCGTACATGAAGAGAGTGGGTAAGAAAAGAAGTGACTTGGAACAGACTTTAACTAGCAACACTGTGCGGACAAAGCTTTTCCAGAGATCTCGACCAGTATTTTGACTGAAAGAAGTTTACGAAAGGAGAAAATTCATTTTATGCAATATTTTGGCAAAAAGCCGAGAGTAGAATACAGATGAAATATTTTATATTCTGCTTCAATTCCTCTTTTCTCCCTCCCGTGTGACAAGGGTGTGTGTAAAATGGCATGGAAGAGAAAGCAGTAGTCATTTCTTGTTGGACATAAACAAAAGAAAACAGTCAGTTTAATGTATTCATGGGAAGTAACACAATCACGAAAATTGGATAGTGTGTGTTAAGTGTGTAAACTTGATAAACTTAGTTATACACACATGTATAGCATACTCAATGGATTCCTTCCGACATCGACTGTTTTGCGTAAAACTCTAATATTCATTATTATGATGCAGTTGTCTACGCAGATAGTGAATGTATGAATATTGCCAAACTTAATTATAATATCTAACGATGCTTTCAATAATAAACAGAGAAAAGGGTCTGAAACTTTGTGGAGTTTCCGGTGTTTCATTCATTAGACTGGATTGATAATGAAAATTTGTTTATAAGCCATGGAGACCCCTAGAAGGCAATAAGTTGTTCAAATTCTATTGGTTTTATAAATTTCTACAAGCCACAATTCCACGTGTGTCTATTTACTCGGATTTCCCCTTGAATTTAGGTAACTGCAAGATATAAATAGATTTTATAATCATTTTCTCCTCCATGGTGGGTGACCATGTAATAAGGACTTGGTGCCGTTGTTTTTCACTTTTCAGAACTCCCCCTGAAGCAGACGTGGGTTAAAAGTGGCAGGTTCTGGGAAAGGAACTTCCTACGGAGGATAGCTTTCATGTTGAAATGGATAAAATTGCAATAAGCGTGATTCCAGGACTTTTCCTTGTATTATACCTATAGGATTCTAGAAACCATCTCATACCACTCCAATTCTGGCACAAATGTCATTGAAAAGATTGTGATTCATTTGGTATATATTCTGGGTTTTGCTGTTCCTCGATTTTTAATCTGGGAGAAGTTGAAGTATGCTGTGAGTTTGGCTTCCAAAGATGTCGCAGGCGTTTTTGATACAGAATGGTTTCAAGAATTCCAGTCTTCAATGTCAATACTGGAACAAATAGCCCTTGCCTATATTTGGGATACAGTTCGTGGGTTCTCACAATGCATGCAGCTTAACAATTGTGGAGCTAATGACTTCCTAGAGCATCTTACCAGAATGAAAATCTCGGTTAGACATAATACAATCATTGTGATAAATTGTTTGCTGAAATTAAGAAGTCTAAATTACTTTTACGGATTTTACAGACATGTACAGGTTCAGATGGAGCATCAATGTGCGAACTGCTTTACAATGACTCGCCGCTGATTCTGCTATCTGTTTTGATGTCCGTTTTAACAATCATCAGCCTTCCTAACGTAAATACACCAAATAATCATTTCTTTATTTTGTTTTATATGAATGAATTTGAGCAACTTTTGATTTGGTGCTCCAGGTTTTGGCAATATTAAACCAGGCTGGACCTAATCAGCCACTGCAACCCGATGATGGGAGTAGCAATCAATATACCATGACAGTCCATAAGAGTATTCTTTCAGAGCAATCCCTAAGGCAAGGCTTATCGGCAAATACTAGTGAAGACAACTCAGTTATCAGACCTAATCAGCCACTGCAACCCAATGATGGGAATAACAATCAACATAACATGACAGTCCATAAGAGTTTTCTTTCACGGCAATTCCTAAGGCAAGGTTTATCGGCAAATACTAGTGAAGACAACTCAGTTAAACACCCAAGTCCTCGCTCAGTGTCACTTGAAGATAGAAACTCCAGCAGCTCTCCATGGACCGGTATGACGAGAAGAAACCAAAACGAAGACACTTCCAAGGACAGAAATCCCTGCCCCAACCCAGCCATCCAAAGGATGGCTGCCAAGTGTCCAAAGTGCTGTAGAGATTTTCACGTGACAGTTCCGAGACCATGGTCCCTTTCTCGAGAAAAGTGTGCATCATGTCCGAAAAACACCAGGAAGTCCAAAAATGACAAAAATCGCAGACATGAGATCATCGCAAGACGAGTTATTAACGATCTCCACAAAGAGACAAAGTGCAAGTATTGTAAAGAAGAGCTGAAGAAGAAATTAAAGGAAATTTTAGAAGAATATCGGAGGAAAGGGGAATAAACTCACAAAAGCATGTAAACGAGGTCATCCACATCTAGGAAGCAATTACAATAGTATCCATTATTTTATCGCTCGCCCTGCTTCTTCTCCCATTCAAGTGAAGTCACTTTCCACTCATGACCTACTTTACACAACGACAAGTGCTATTGTATTATTTTTTTATACGAGAAATTTATGTTTACCAAAGTGTCCTTTATAAGTTTACTTAATGTTTATAATCATAATCAGCATTGTCTTCAAGATATTTTATAGTCAAAATAAAATACGCTTTAACTTTGCATATTTATTTATAGAGCCATAATGAGTGGCCACATTTATTTCAACATTTACGTCTGGTCACTGCTGTTATCTTTTATTATAAGTAAGCACGGCACAAAAGGCACTGTTGTTAGTCCCCAGTTATGGCTCTGCAACCGAACGGAACTGCAGGAGTATCCAGTTCCAATATGCCAGTCCAAATTGGTTTTTACGGGGAATGCAACTGAACTCAATTCTGACTGTATTTGTATGAGTGGAATGTGAGCCTGAAAAAAATAAAATCACAAAAGTAAATATTATACTGGCCAGAAGAGCGAAACTTTAATCTAAACTTTTGTCTTTGCTTTTATACTTTTAGATGGCTCATTGTAAAGCGTAACTGCTTTCCCCAAATTGTTGTCAGCGACAGAGGTTGCGTTATGAGTCCAGAGATAAAAGCTTTGCAGTTTATTGAGCCGTTTCGACAAGACGACTTTTTCGCTGTATTAATGAGCTCTGAATATGACTTTGCTTGTGAGACTCTTCGGCCTGTGCAGAATTCAATTGTCAAAGGGCACATTTGGGTCTTTAATGGGGTTCTTTCAAGATCTGATACCGGAAGATATTGTGCAGAAAGATGGCAATATCGGAATGACACAAGTACAAAACTTCAGAATCGGGTTTCTCGATATAATATCAGTGGAGATGTGACAATACAATATTCTTGTTTGCCAATTTATAAAACTTTGGTAGTCCCCATTTCCAAGTATCATCTTGTTACAACAGTTAAATGTAAAGATTACGCACTTGAACCTTTTCTTATTTTAATATATCTATATCAATTTTCCAATGAGATCGTTTTCTGAATGCACATTGTAACAGCAGAGTGTTCCATGGATTGCTCACAGCGAAATCTCACTGAGAAATTCAAGAGGGAAAAGGTATTTCCTTTGATATTGAGAAAATCAAAGAATGCTACATTTAGAGCGAACTCCGATCAAGGAAACAATTCAATTCAGGGAAATTCAACTAGCGAAAATAACGCATCGATACAAGCCGAAAAACTGATGGTCCGACATGTACATCATCGTTTCCTTGTAAAAATGATTGAGTATGGATTTTATGAAAATAAATTTCATCATAACTTCAACAANGGTCCGACATGTACATCATCGTTTCCTTGTAAAAATGATTGAGTATGGATTTTATGAAAATAAATTTCATCATAACTTCAACAAAGATTCGCTTCCTGTTGGATCTTTCCGAGTGCTGAGGGGGATGCCAGATATTGTGTATAAAACTTGTGCCGGGAGAGTCTCAAAAAGCTTTCTTCACATCGGATATAACATCTTCCGAACAGCGTATTCAACAAGAGGCAGCAGCCTCAAAGAAAGCTTGAAGAAACGGGATGAAAATGATATTGTTCAGTTTTTGAATGAATGTCAAAAGTCAATTTCCCCACTTAATTTCAATGTACCGGATGAATTTTGCCCAGATCAGGTAGATAATCCCTATGCAAAATTGAAAAATATGCGAAATGTGAAATGGCAGCGTATTATGTAATGCTGGGCTTTCAGGTGATAGATTCCGTTGAAAAAGACGGCAAACAAGTAGCCATACATTTTACTAGGAACTTTGGCGCAAACCAGGATGACCTTCATTTGTCCATGGAGGTTGCCTGGAAAATGATCGACCTAACAGTAGCAATGTGCATTAGTCCGTTTGCAAAGTCATACATTCAGTACCACAAGATGGAACAGGCAATGGAGAAATTGTTTATAAAAGACTTAAAAATATTATGGAAATCGCCTCCAAAAAGTAGCATGCTATACACCAGGGTGTATGGACCTGGTTGGAAATTCCAAGCAGAGAACTTGGAAAGGTGTCTCCAGGCTGTTTACATTACCCGACCTAAACTCTCTCGACTTGGCCGGCCTGTTCGTTGGACGACAAAAGTAAACTCGACGGAAGACGAGCAAGTGGAAAATTTTAGATGATATTATTAATTCTATTTCACTGCAACGTATTATTCTTTAATTTTACATTATTGCAGAGAAAGTGTGCTGGGTCTCAAAGGCATAAAACCTGTTCGGATGCCCCCTTTGATTGTAGATGGTGCAAGGAACAAAGAAAGAGAAAGCTCACGTGTTGTTTTAGCCGAGGCAAACTTAGTTTGTAAAGATTTTAATGTACTGAAATGTTTGCGACAATGAATTTAATTTTCCTCTTTGAGGTAGTCATTCACTGGAAATTTAAAAAAATAATTGATCAAACACAGGACCAGCAGATTTGAAGAGGCCTGCATACGGCTACTTGCTCTGCCACAAGTATTTCTGTCGGAGTTCCACTCGTAACCTTGTTTACAAGAACAGCGCCTGCCAAACCAGTAGAGGCTCTCTCGACACTCACTGTTCGGTGTACATTTTGGCTTCAATGGTGGAGCACCTTCCCAGGGTTTAATGGGATAAGGTGCTGTAACATAAATGAAGTTCCATCTGAGTTCCTCTTTTATAAGTACTAAGGAAGACTCATTAACATGTAATTATGGCATTCTTACCAAATACATGGGGTCCGCAATCACTTTTAACGCCAGCGTCCGCAGGTATATAACAGCGGTCATTGACAACAGCCATGGCAGAATCGTAACAACGACAAACGGGTTCGTCTAGTTCAATTTCTTTTTGTTGTTCCAGAAGTGAGTAGTTTGCGACATGAATCAGGGATAGATCCTCATCGACGACTACACAGAAGAAGAACTTCTTGAAATCACATATTTCGTCCCTGTACGCCTCATTCCAATCAAGCTTTCTTTGATAACTAGTTTTATCGCTTCCGATTGTATCCTGCATTTCTAGCGTAGTTTTACATATGGTACTGAATTCAGTTTCACCGTCCCACGTCAGTGTTCCACTGTATTCTGGTATTGTTCCATTGGCAGGTCCTGTATCCTCTTTATCTAGAGGACTCTCTGTCTCTTCATCATCGTTTGCCTGGCGACCTTTTGCTCTTCTGCTTCCACCTCTTCCGCGTCTATTTTCCGCAGTTAGCTTTGGCAGTGTTTCAGGCGGTCTGTTTACTGTTTGCCGTTTAATGCTGCTGGACGGTATAGTGTCGGCTTGTTTGGAAGGCTGCTCTGCTAACTTATTTTCATCATTCTTGCCGTTTAGAGGCGCTGCCATTTTGAACTGGCGGAAGTCACCTGTATGTTTCAAATTTAATGTTACATCCTTAACTTGGGGTTCAGTTTCATTGTCAGGTTTTTCGAATTTCTTCGTAGGTCCTGTAACTGTCCGATTATACCCCATTGGCAACTCAGTCCTGGCAGCATTCATCGACTTTCTCTTTGATTGATCCGAAACGTTTACACCACTTTTACTTGTCAATTCGGTGTGTGTATATGTCCTGTGCTTTTTGACAATTTCCTTTAATTTAGTGGTCGTTGATGAAGTCGTGGGCAAATCCCTTGTTGTTGCTTCTTCCGTATCTGAAGCCGATTTTGGTTTGGCTCTTATCGCATCATAGACGTATTTCCTCATAGCACGCTGGTTTTGTTTGTCCTTTAGCTGGCGAATGTTTCTCTTAATTTGATTCAGATGCGTGCACTTGTAAGTTAATTCCAGTTGATCCCACATGCACAGCATACTTGTCGACTTACAAGGATGGGGTTCATTCGGATCGCATATTTCGGCTCTATTTAAGTCATCGTTTTCGTAGTCTGGTACACTTCGAGTGTGTACCAGCGAGGGATCGCTAGGTGAATTGTCTTGGATCTCACTCTCAATAGTCTGTTTAGCTGTTTAAAAATATATGAAAAAGTATTGGTAACATTCCTGATTGACAAGGACATATTTTGGATGCTACAAAGTATGATATCTAACCTGTGACTATCAGAAATATCCCCAGAAAGACGACCACTTTCACAGGGAAAAAGTGGCATTACTGGGATAGGACATACAGGAATAGGATGTTATTACCAAACGGAAATCAAGTTTAACTGTTGCCGACGGATGTTTTCATCATTTACGAAGTCCCTTGTGGTGATCTTGTAGGTGCTTTTGGAACGTCATCTGCTGGAACGAAAACCAGATACTCATCCCATTACAACTCCATCAAACCGATTCCCAATGCTTATAAAATTAATACAGAAAAATTTAGGAGTTCGGGTAATTCGAGACTACATGAATTTAGAACGCATAAGCTATGCCCCTTATCTTTTTATCAAGATAGAGGTGAGGTAATTATTATTGACCTGATGAAACTAAAAGTGTTTGCTAAATGAAATTACAGTATTGAATATTTCTTTGACAATTTACAAAACATGTTAATCCACGATGATTGGGCATGGGCTTATCAAACCACGTAATCCGATTGTCTGAGGATAGGTCCGCTTAGGGGCTTAACTATCCGTTCCACCAAATACAAGTGCCAAGTGCATAAAAAACGTTTGTAAAAGTAGGGAGTTTTTACAACAAACATTAAGAAGTAAGAGACCACTTCAACCACTCGACTTAATCTTAATTTTGGGCTACTCTTATTTATTATCTTATCCATCTTATCTAACGGGTTATTACAGAGAAGAAAACACTCTTATCATGATTTTATTACAATTTGATACAATACTGTTTCATGTAAATTTTGTTCCATTCCTTGTGCGACGTTCCCGGCTTCATTTTTTCTTAGAAGCCTCTTTCTCTCTCGCAGCTTTCTCCTTCGCTAGTCGCTTCTGTTCTTGAACTTTTTTGAACATTAACCGTGCGTGCTCTTCTTCCTTTTCTCATATTCTTCTTATCGGTTTGCTTGGCGAGCTCTTGGTCGAAACGTATTTCATCTGCTGCCAGCTGAAGATAGTGGTGCAGCCAGGGTCGTTCATAGTCGCTGGGATCGTTATCAGGAAATATCCCCATAGCTGCATCTTCAGCCGCTTTCTTTGCTGCTGCTGCTGCCGCGGCTTCAGCCACCGCTGCAGGGTTCTTGGCCGCCCATTCTTTCTCTAACATTGCGGCAGTTTTTCGCAAGTACCGGTTCTGTTTTGCGTCCCAGTAGTAGTCGTTGGGACATCGCCAATTTTGCGTCCAGAGGTTGGTATATGGCTGCAATCTGATTTCGCCATATTCTAGGTCTGTTTTTGGAACGAAAGCCCCTTCCTATATAAGTAGAGAAGAATCATTGACTTCCACTTAGTCTTCAGTTAAAAACATCACCGGCAGGAAATCAAACTCACCTCTGTATCCCAATAAAAATCATCTAGCTTTAACTTCCCCTCTGCTGGTGGTGTCTCAGCACCCGGGGACTGAGCTTGCTTCCAAACACCAGAATCGGGTACGTACTCGTACTGTCCGCCCTCTTTCTTAACATGAAATTCACCCTGCACGAAATCGTACCAGTAATCATCAGGAATCATGCCAGAGCGTCCTCTAACGCCCTGTCTGTTATTTCGCCGCCCGTTTCTGTTCATTCATGATTAATATATACTCATTAGTTTAACAAGGGTAACTGATTGTTTGATTGTAATGTAGACAGATGTATTTAACTTACTTGTAGAATGTAGCTTCGCGACCTTGTGGGTGTTCTATCGGCATCCACTGTCCCATGACCTCATTATAAAAGTAATCTGTCACAAATACAGAAAAACGAGTTGTTTAATCCAGCCTCACTTTTCCTCTTTAGATCTAAGATCTACTTTAAGTATGTGTATGTATTTTCATACCTTTTGGCTCTTTCTTGTGTTTTGTTGTTCTTTTGTCATGGCCATCGTAGTGGAACACGCCTGTATTTGGATTGTACCTGTACGCCCGTGGAATCTTTTTGTCTCTCAGCAGAAACTCGCCGTCTGCGTCCATAAAGGCGTAATCATAAGGGGTACTGTCAGACACCCCTCTAACTTCAGCGCGTCGATGCCGCGCTAATAAAGCTTTCCCGACCACAGTAGGAAACCAGAATCCTTCGTTATAATCAAAATAGTAATGCTTCGGGTACAAGTTGAAGTATCCAGGTCCATAATCTACGCGTTATAAAATATTGCAGACAGTCAAGTCAAAAAGAAAGTTGCAAAAAATGGCTTTCATTTTTGGTACAAGCGATCCCTTACGTTGGCATCTTTTCTTCCAAACCTCGTCAATAGTATCAAACCAATATTGATCAGGGTAGCGCGAATCCTTCCTAAAAAATGATCCGTCCACTGCATCGTAGTAAAAGTCATCAGGTAGCTAAAAAGTAAAAATGAAAAATCCTTCTTAAATGCCACAGATTAAAATTTCTTTAGAAAAGAAGTTAATTAGAGTCTTGGACACTTTCAACTTTGAAAACAACATACAACACTATACAATATACAATTTACAAAAAAATACAACAATACACATGTTTTCAACAAGTATCCATATGCCAAGTGCCCTTATTAATGGCAAGTATCCGGCTAATTCATAAACTTCACCTTTCCCGACTTTCCCCGTTCACCTTTGAGGAAGTAGCGTTTTGAGGTTACACCATAGTCTATTGCGTCTGCATCTCTTAGAACAATAATTAGCTTCCATTCTCGAGCATCCTCATCCCAAAAGTAATCCTCAGGTCCCAATCCTAATCAGAAACATTTGAATTAAAGAAAGCAAAACGGAACATTGTGAGTGACTATTCTTAGTGAGAATGAGAGTGATTACTGACCGTTTTCACTAGGACCCTCATGTGTAGTCTTGGGTTTGTAGAGATTGTATTCATTATCAAATACGTAGGCGTCCCGTTTCGTACGGTCCATACGGGTAAAATCTTCCTTTTCCAAAGTCAAAGTACCTGGAACAAATCAAAGCCTTATAGTTGTGAATTAATATTTTTATTGGATTTTTTAGGCTCACGAGTCGTATGGCTCAATATGTTTGCACTCTCTCGCCGGTTTTGGAATGTATCTTCCAAGTCCTACGTCGAAATCTTTGAAAACAAGGAATTTGTTGTAGGTAACAATTGTTGATGCATTAATGCACATTGAAATTATTGGATAGTGTTGGAAGTTTTAAGTTATACCGTAATCCTGTGGATATCTATTTGCTTTCCCTGGACCATAAGGTTGGTCTTCTTTTTTCCATACTTTGTCCCATGTGTCGTAATAATAATTTTGCCGATCCTCTTTTTTCTTTGCTTCAAACTCACCAGTCTCCCCTGATATCAGAATAGCAAATACTCTGTTAGGAAACTGAACTTGAGCTTCAATTTTACAGTGCATATATGCAGTTAGTACTACCATTATAAAAGTAGTCATCCGTAGTATTTCCTGACTTCCCCCGGTCGCCAATTTCCACTTGTCGCATCCCATTAGGATGGTCTTTTAAAACAGGACCTTTCGTTAATTGCAGCCACTTGCGCTTAGGTTCACTCCAATAAGTAGTCGTTGTAGCGGAGTCCATTATCACTCCTTTCGCCGACTTTTACGCCCGCTTTCTTATACTGATTTCTCTCAGCGTCAAACTCGTAGTCTCCTGGTTTCATAGGGTCACGGATGAAGAACCTCCCTATCTTATCATCAAAGTACCTGTTGCACGTGCAAAACAACAAACTGACAGATTGCTCTTACACACATAAGAATTTAGTCTGAAAATGTTACCAGTCGTATGGAGATCTACTAGCGGGATCACTTTCCTTCCAAATTTTGTCCTCGTCAGCATAATAGTAGTCGCCATCGTCTTCTTTAGGTTTGAAATCCCGTTTCTCATCGGACCAGTACCAGCTATCTTTTTTGGTACCAGATCCAGCGGCACAGTACGTTTCTTCGACAATTTCCCCTCCGTCTCCTTCGGTTGCATCCTGTTCGGGTATTTCAACACCGATAATGCCCCGCTGCCTTTCGTAGTTTATATTTGGGGGAGTTTTTGGGGGATCCTCTTTTACTTCTTTGAAATCTAAGTAGACTCCTCGTGTTCTGAAGAATTTCCCGAACATATACTTTGGCGGCCAGAAGTTTCTGTATGCTTTTTCCGTAAAAGTCTCCGCAATAATGAGGTCCTTCTGGGCGTCTATTTCATCCCTGCATAAATGATTGAAGACTTATGTGTATTTTTAAAATGCTTAAAAAGTATTTAGGGAGAGTCTTACTCTATTTCATTAAAGTATTCTGCGTATTCTTCATGTAGCGTGAAGTCCTTGACAAATGAACCATCGAAGTACCAACCCTGCGATAATCACACGGTAATTTGATTAATTAATGAGTTAGTTTTACATTAACAAAACAACTGCTGTGCAGTGCTGGGAAATTGTATACCATAATGTTGGGGAACTTGATGAAAGTGATTTGTTCAAGTTCGTTTTTTCGGACTTTCTTCTTTCTTTTGGCTGCTTCCGCCTCAAGTCGCTCGCGGCGGATTTGGGAGGGCGTTTTTTCGACTTCATCTTCATGTTCAAGAGATGAAGTTTTTGATCCGCGCTTCACAAACATTTTTAATTCGGCGAATAATACTTTCTTTTGGCTGCTTCCGCCTCAAGTCGCTCGCGGCGGATTTGGGAGGGCGTTTTTTCGACTTCATCTTCATGTTCAAGAGATGAAGTTTTTGATCCGCGCTTCACAAACATTTTTACTTCGGCGAATAATGAAGTTGTGTTCTTTAGCAATCGCAAGCTCCCTAATTGAGGAAGTCGAACTTGACAATCAAGACAAGTGACGAGAGAGAACTTGTTGCTGAATAATCGAGGAATGTTTTTGAGGAATCGCCGGAATCGCTCGCATTGAAATAGCGTATTTCCTTGGAATAGGAATTACTATTTCCTTGGATACATGGTGGGGCTCACAAGGCATCGCATGTGTATGTAATATGTAGGCATGAGGCATGTACAGCATAGTGTATAGACTTTAGACTACTAAACTCTAATGTTCTTGGTTTGATTAATCCGATGTATTAACACAGGAGATTTTTGGCTGTAAAGGTTGATTATTTATTTAATCCGATGTATTGTTGTGAGATGCTTCCTGTAGAAAAATTGTATTTTGCTGGCGATGCTAATAATTATATCATACGTATTTATTCAAGTCACTAGTCAATATTATGATATAAGTTTCAGTATGAAATGTATTTGCGTATGACCCTCCAAATTATATGTACATGTCGATATCCTCCATTTCAATTGATTCCTCCGTATCACTTTTCATTGAATTGAGACCCTTCTCATTTTCTGCAGGCTGATTTTGTTCTACAATTTGTTCCAGCATTTGTTCAAGTTGTGTCTTAAGAACTTCAAAGGATGGCCGGTCCTCTGGCTTAGGTGCCCAGCAGCTCACCATTAATTTGTATCTATAAAAAAGTTTAAATAGTATACAATTCTGTCATTGTCTATTTGCAACTGAAGTTTCGAGCACTACATTTCATTTGTTGCATTCCTAGGCTGACTCATACGTAAACCCTCCGTGAGCTTCTTTACGAATTCTTTATCCCAGCTATATCCCGGAAATGGTAACTCCGAAAGAGAGAACACCTCCCACATGGCCGTTCCATAACTCCAAACATCACTTTTGGTTGAAAACTCCATATCAGTTAAAGACTCTAATGCCATCCACCTCCAGGGTAGAAGCGTCTACAAAGCATAAAATGATATGCATAAAAATGTCCTCCCCCTCCAAACATTTCCACCTAATTAGTCGATTCATTCAGTCTACCTCTTCTTTAACAACTGTTGTATACTGATACAACTTTTTCGCTAATCCAAAGTCACTAATTTTGGCAATTTTCCCATAAGCTAATAAAATATTCCTTGTCGCAATATCTCCATGAATCACTTTCTTTCTTT
>JAAXOA010000648.1:0-20903 GCA_036561885.1 Salina celebensis
CCCTTTTAGCATTTTTTGCGAGTAACTACATATATACATTATGTACCTAAATTCATATGAATCGGTAGTCACCGCAAAGAAGTTTCGTCATACATACATACTTATGTATTTTACGGTATTCCTTTAATGAATATTGTGTAGTAAATATTAAATACCCTGCAGACACATGTAATATTAAAGTCCCCCTATACGGCTGGTTTCTGATTTCGTCAAATTCGTAAATTTCTAGTCAATTGTAATCTGCAATGATTCCAGACACCTTTCTTGTGCCGACATTGAGAATCGAATTAATAAAATAATATAATAATTATGTATGTTTCACTTGACATCATTAAACATAACTCGTCATTGAATTTTTATAGTATATAGTTTATAATAACAACCCAAATTCCATGCATTCAAACTCAGTATGTACCCCTTTTTGTTGTAGTTATGCCGTTTCGCGTAACAACCATCATGAAGCCATATGCACTTGCATGGAAGCAAGGAAATTTTCATGTTGTCACATTTGCTTTTTAACTTCTCCTATTGCAGTCTGTTATCATGCCGACCGACTATTAGATGTAAACTGAAGATTAGTTGTTTCAACTCTGTAATTTCATACATTTAAATGATGCGTCACAGTTCTGCTAATTTGGGGTACAGAAAACCATTTAAATGAGAAAATCAGCCGAGGCAATCTTCAAATCATTTGACCTAGCACTTTTCAGGTCATTATTTTTTAGGTTCTATGCTAGCCAATTAAAGTCGCAGACAACTGTATAAAAATATAAAATGTTTGTACTGAATCAACGAAATGTTACGCTTACCACGTGTTTTGTAGTCTGTCCCCTGTGATATATAGGATATGTGTCATCTCGTCCAAAATCTGATGATGAAGATGCAGTCGACAAAAAGCCGTGTTTGTCAGGTACGTCGAGGAATCTTATTGTTTGTACGCTTTCATCTCCTCTGTTCAGAGCCCGAAGCTCAATCCCCAGGTCTTTCAGGAGAAAAATCCCTTTCCATTTTTTGCATGAATGCAAGAGTTTGAATTTGTAGTAAACTCAAAGTTTTCAAACTTTAAAAATTTAAAAAGCAGACGAAAACTTTTTAATAGGTACGAGAGAGATGAACCGAAACCAGGTGTTTACAATGTTATCAAAGCGTCTCCTGGAAACGATCCAACTTTATGAACCTTTTACACACTTTACTTAATAAGTAATATATAGATTCAAGGCGACTTTTGATGCACGTAGAATGGAATGGGTTTGAGCTTGATAATTATCCAGGGCACTAACGTCCTATAATTCTGGTTTAAAACAACCTGCGGTTAAGTTTTCTTCCTGTGTTTGTCAAGGTCACTACCACTGAACAAATCCACAATGATGGTAACAGTTCTTGAACGATCTAGCACGTAAATTATGAAGTACTGTTTTAGGAAATATGCAATTATCGTAAATCGGTCTCTCTATTCACCGTTATAAGTCACAGTTTTCTTTCTTTTCTTTACAATTTGTCGTTGATTCCTACTCCGAAGCCGATTTGCAAATAAACTCATATGGATTTCTCCAAGCCTGGTTTTCAAATGAGTAAATTGAAAAGCGCGTGTTCCGCAGCTACAGGAAGTGGCACATGATGTCTACTGTAGACACATCTTTCGAACATCCGACATCGTTTGGGTCCAGAAATATAGGTCCGCTGTTGCAATGTTTCAATTGTAGCCAACAGACCTCCCGTTTTGACGGTTAGAGTTATGCGGTTTTAAAAATCAAGTCTGTTTTGTATGTTTTATGCAGTATGCCGTTGTGTTACCTTGGCTTTGACTGACGCATTACTTGTGGGTTATTTACAATAGATGCGCATATACCTATAATATATTCATATCTTTGTATACAAGCTTGCTGCATATAAAGACATGCATATGTCATAATGGCGATTTGGCAAGATTGTATAAGAGTAATAATTTTTCTCCCGGTTTTTCATGCATTTTAATGAATGTAAAAGTATAATATTGAGTTATATAGCAGACAAAACGTTAGAGCTCCTGTTCAAACTGCAACAACCATGCTCTGAAAATCATGGAAACTGGATGTAGAAAAGTAGCCTGCCTATTTGACGCTTTCACTTTGATTATCATGATCATGGAGCAGGACATTGAAGGACTTCAAACCTAAATTGATAAATAAATTTATTCTAATTAATTAACGTAATAAGCATCTTTATGTAATGCTTGCTTTGTTCTGGCCAAAGGGATAAAAAATGTAGGAAACGGAAACCTTGGAATGGAAACATACAAGCATAACTATATTTTCTTCAAATAATAGGGCGTGTGTCAGAAGCTATCAAATCACGAGCGATATCCGTAGTGATGCCTTATATTGCAATGTATCATTAGGAACGACTTGATGTGACACGTTTTTAAGAGGATTTGCCAACAATTTTCGTCCTTGCATTGAAGCTATTTGTACTGCAAAAGGAACTATAGAACCTTCAGTAATATGTTGTATATGGTTTGTGCTTTCTTATCTGTTAATCCGCTAAATCTTGCCGATGTTCTATATAGACAGTGAAATGTTTTAGTTACAATACAATTTTGGTTACATGAACTTCAAATCTACTAACAGAAAATCTTGGAACTGCTCCCTCTTACGATTTCCAAGAAGCAATGACGGTCAATTGCAATGTCCATTGGAACTACTAATAACCAGAAAGATGGCACATAGTGGCCAAAGCTAAGACTGGTTCCTAAAGAAGGAAAAATCGTATGAAATTATTGCACATTTGCTACTTGCCCCATGATGCAAACTCAGGCTTGTTTTGCACTCTCAGGCTTGCTTAATATTAAAATATATATTTCCTAAAGCTTTTACAAAGAGAAAGAGTCTGACATTTATTGTTTATGATTAATGGGAACGACTTGTGAATATTTTCTGGTTTACTTCGGTTTTACTTTTTATGTTTGCATATTTGTCCAACAGTGAGATTTCTTACCGAATTGATACTGATTGATAATTCAATGTGAATTAACGGCATCTATTACAGTTGGCATTTAGTTTTTTAACATAACATTGCAGTGCAAATCAACCGACCTTCATGCAGTTAGTAAGGAAACCGTAATTTAATCGATCAAAAATAGGGATGTGCATTTCCCGTTTTTCGCAACCTTTCGTAGTAGAGATACTCCCAACAACTTCTCCTCACAGCCGATAAACTCTAAGCTTTTTTTTTCTTCACCAAGCCTGCAACCATTAGAAATTATTTCGCATTTCAGAGTGAGTGGATTCTAACATTTGATTGCGGAGGTGTAGCCTTTCTTCATAATAAACTTGTCTACCTTACATAAAAAAAACTCAGAGAAAGTGCTGTGAAAACTTTAGCTTTCATCCACCGAATCAGACTGGATTGAATGGACATGGAAGATTATAACCAATTCATGCAGTTTAAAAGTATTAAACTTTGCTGCTGGTGTGTCTAGAGCCAAGAAAGCAATAACAACAAGCGCTGAATGTTTTAATAGAAAATTCCCAATGCTCCAGAGGTGAGAGCTCTGCTAAAATGCAAGCGATGTGATTTTATTGGAATCCGCTGAATTTGAATTACAGCCGTAGCTCCACCAAGTTATTTTTGTCAGATTTACAAAGTTACATTTTAGCTGTCTGACTTCCCCTAACAACACAACCTTTTAAAATATTCATGACATGAAAGCAGGCATTGGAACTGATTCGTGATAAATCTATATAATTATTACACATATAAATCGCGCTCTATATCATAGTTTACGTAAAAACTGCTCTATTTCATTTTTGTTCTATGATACTTATTCCTGTCATTTTATATAGTCATTCATGCTAGAGTGTATTAAAACAACCTGCCAGTTTTTATGTGAAAAACTGACATAACACATTATTATCATTTCTCATATTACCTACCTAGCCGTAGTTCATGATAAAGAAAAGATTTTTTTTCCACGGGATTTTATTGTTCGCTGCACTGCCCTGTACACACTTAGCATGTACTGCTGCACACATGTCCCACTCTGAATTTGTTTGCTCCGACAAAGAAATCATTTTAACGGCTGACCACAAACTATCAAAGTTTACAGTACACATGCAATATACCACAGTATGATACTTTGTAACTACTACCTTTTCGCGTTTAACCGTAAAATATTTCCTGACTTTGGACCGTGCGGAACTCACCTTTTGAATAAAAACAGCAGTCTTAACTAGATGCGTTTTGTACGGTGTGGAACGGTAGGCTAATGGTAGCTTTTCAAGTTAAAATTGTAGGGACGTAAAATATTCCAGGTAACTGTAGCAAGTAACGGTATTCGCAAACGCTTGCTCAAGCTCAGTAAAATGCTTACATATCAGAGGGGAAAACTGTTGTAGGCAAGCGTATCGTGGGCATGTCGCAGAAAGCTACAACAAAATAATATCGGTTTTCTGTTTAATATTCATCAACCCGTTGGCTTTTGGCAGTACGGTTTTTTTGACAACATCGTCATGCTAGTGAGAACAGTTTTCACTCGATATTCTGGCAAGCAAAGCATAACGGTTTCCGTTCAGTTTAGAAACAATACAAAATGAAAGACGTTGTCATTCATACTTCACAAACGTGTGTTATTTTTCCCATTGTAAATTTTCTCATCTACTCCATGATTAGTTTGCGTTAATGATTTGAAGGAGAAAGTGAAATCCTTCCAGGTGTGAAAGGTGAAAGTTTGCATTAATCACAGTATTAAAAATGGTTAATTTAAAAGTATAAAAGTTTGTTTGGTTGAAAAACATTGCGATACAATAACTGAGTGAATATGTTACGTAAAAAGAAGCGACGATCTTTACGAGGATTCAAAAAATTAGCAAAAAATATTGGAATAATAACAGTGATTTGTTCAGTTCTTATAATTTTACTAAATTACTACGATTTCTGTCCTCCTGCAGCCGTATTCCCGTTGTTTTCAGACTTAGACAGGTGCAGACTAGAAAATGTTGCAGATAGACTAAATGTCACACTTCTTTCTAAACCTTCGACAAAGTTTCTCTTGAATGCAGATGCTACCAGGAGAAAGAGTTTTTCTGCAGTGAACACACAGATTGTGCCGCAGTTTGGGAATGCTAATGCAGACAAGAGGGTAGAGACTGATACTGAATTTCCTTTAGAATTGGTAAGTCCAAACATACTCTACGCAATTGATTCTATTGATGCATAACTTGCGGCATTATAAATTTTTATTTCCTTGACCACTCTATTCATCTCACATACTCGTGTTAATCTGTACAAAAAGGTTTTCGAGGAAAGAAAGACACTCGCTGACAACACGTGCAAAGAAATGCTGGATACTGCACTTGCCAAAGAAAATTTGGGAATAGAATTGAATCATGCGGAAGAAAGTGAAAGCACTGGTCATATGGAATTTTCTGTTGGTCGTCCTGGTAAAAGAACCCCGAAGCGAACATACTACAATGAAAATATGCTTCAAATTATGCGACTTCGCAATAAGCCGAAATATTTTAGTCAGACACTAGGGCACAAGAAAAATCGTTGGATCCACTTTCACCGAATAATTGAGTCTCCAACGCTCCCAACTGAAAAGTAAGTAAAGCCAAAAGACATTAACATTGGAATTGAAACATTTATCAACTATTTTTATGCATTTTCATTTTTGATTTAGAGTCGTAGAAATTAAATGGTGTCCTATATTCAAAGCTGCGTCCACACCTTGGCTAGCAATATTCACAAAACTTTCGAAAGCGCTCACGAGTCGAACTGAAGCTCAAATCAAGAGAGGGAAATTAGGATTTATGGAATTAGCCAGAATGTACAGATTACTAACGCCCCGAATCTATGATAACAACGTGCCTGTTATAAAGTACAATATGATTGTGACTCGTCATCCCTTCAAAAGACTGCTCTCTGCTTATCGTGATAAAATAGAACGTGTCGATGGTCGTCTCTACTATTACAATAAATATAGCAAGAAAATTCTCCTAAAATATAGAAGTACTAATAAGCAGAGACCGAAAGACAAGGCTCCAATTGTACCAACTTTCAGCGAGTTCATCCGTTTCATTCTTTCCATAAATTTGAAAAAGTGGGACGAGCACTGGCGACCTATGTATCTGGACTGCAATCCATGCTTCCGTGCGTTTGACTTTATGCTGCAAGTAGAAACTTTGAATTACGACAAGGATAAAGTGATGAAATACTTACACGTTACGCCGGCGGATCCACAGTACAAGGAAGTTGAGGAAGCTTGGTTGAAGTGGAACAATCCAAGTGGAAAGCTTTCTAAGAATAAAACGGAGGCTTATTTCTCTCAATTGGAACCAGAAGACATGAAAAAGCTCTACAACCTGTATGAACCCGACTTCCGCTTGTTTGGATACAGTCCTGATGAATACTTCAAAATGGCAAAGCCCCATGTCAAGCCAGTTCATAATTTCGTATATCCACGATCTATTATTTGAAGCCACTCGCGTCTATCGCATTAATTCTACGAAATGCTACTCATCATTAGTTGCGATTTGCGGAAACAAGTAATTGTATTTGTGCAACTATGCATGTCACATAAGAAGCAGATTGCTAATGGGTAAAACTATAGAGATGAAGTGTAACTAGTGGAAACCGCAAAACTCACTCACTTGTTGAGCCTGCACACATTTTGAATGAAAATACCAAATACACATGCGGAAAAATTACATATTTATATAGAACCCCACTCACTCACTAGGCACTTGACGGAATCTGTCTAGCCTTTGCTTCCTCGTAAAAGACTTAGAGACAGTGTATTCTTTTGAATTCTGCATTTGCCATACTCACTTCGTGCCACAAATAAGGAAGTTGCTGGACAATCTTAAATTACGCGCAGTATATCTAGTCGGAAATGCAGTCTGCATACTACTCTATTCTTTTAAGCATTTCGCCACTTCACAAAACGGAGGTTGTTTTCGGCTGGGGACACCAGCGATTCTTTCGTTACCTGGTCGACAATTAAGGGCCATCTCGGATATAGCCATGTTCTTCAAGTTATTAAATAATAATCAGAATTCCATTGCAGCTTCGGTTGTTTTGGTAAGAACAAGAACTATTTCTCATTTTCTATAGTTTTTATGTAAAGCATAATGTTTCTATATGAATCTTTGAAATTGTTGTCTAGGTCCTAGGCATAGTTCAAATTTCTTTGGATGCGTGGTCACTTTATAAAATTAATCAACATGAAACTCTCATTTATTTCCTATCCGGAAATACAGTAGGATCTTCGGAAATGCGTCAAATGACCTATGAGCAGGCCCTATCGTACTTACAAAGATTGGAGAGATATTTGCACAAGGATTTACTGGAAGTACTTGTTACCCTACAGATGGCATGTATATTGGGAATAGTAGCTGGGATTTTGCAGCTCTTTTCTTCTGTAGGAGCGTTAATGTGGGTATGTGAGTTACCGGATATTTATAATTAAAAGCTTCATTGGCACAAAAATGGTGACAAAATTAGTTTTTCGATTGTATTCATAGGGAGGCTCAGCGGTAGACGTGTTTTGGCTGATAATGAACTTTATTGGAAGCATATTTACTTGCCGTTGCTGTCGCGTACATATCCAACTTTATGATAAAAGACGTGCCTTATCATCAAGTCTTACTGACCGTTACAGCTGTGAACCTGTTTATACTGTGCCATATTTGGGTCCTAAACATGACGGCTCTCATTCAAAGAACGTTTTTCAAAGGAAAAGAATCACAAACTCCAACAGTTGAAAGTGTCCAAGCCAACAACGCCTCATCATCAGCGTCGAGACCATAAGAGAAGTTTTACATATAATATTAAGCGTGTAATTTAGTAGGTTAATTTTGAAATAAACTCCAGTTAGTAGCTGCTTGTCATTCCAACTCTTATGACTTGACGATATGTAAATAATAAAGGATTTGAAACTTAAAATCCCACAGTCGCTTGTAATGATTATAACGGATGTTTTTTTTTTTTGCTTCATTCATACCGTTATTAGATTGAACAGCATTTTTATATGGAGTTTTGCAGGGGAGCAGCGAGAGATCTTGTACTAGCTCTAGTATGTAGTAACAATGAAACTTAAAATCCACCGTTTTTCAAACTGGCTTCACATTGCATAAATTCTTATTATTAACACACAAGTGATAATGAAAGCAAGCGGTACACGAATTTTTGAATCTCATTTGAGTTACATTTGTTGCGCTGGTAACATTAAGTGAGCATCCAATTAAGCCTTCGTCTAGTTCCCTTAAACATGTACTGGTCAAATCCAGCATTTCAAACGGCCATATCTATCTGGCTCACAAGTTCTTGTGTCAAGAGTTCAGTGGACTCCAGAATGCCAGAATGTCACATAAACTCAGACATACGTTGCGGGACAACCGATATAGAGAATCTTGTACGGAGTCGGTCAGGAAGACAAAGAAAGCCTCCAGTGACAAAATTTCTTGATGACGTGTTCAGTGAAAGATTGTTTAATACCACAATGAACTTTATTGTTCCTGGTGCAAAAATACACCTGGCACGCCATACCGATGAAGGCCCTACAGATCATTTGGCTTTGCAGGTTATTGAATACTTTATGTGTTACCACTCAGATGCGTAAGCATTTCTAATTGCTTTCAGGGGCTGGGTTCATTTTAAGTTTATTTCTTAAGGCATTTTTTGGACTTTTTTGGGCCTCTGCATGGATTGCAACAATTGCGGTTCCAGCTGCAGTATTATATTTCAAACCTCTCGGCTTAGGAAGATCATTAACTAGTGAAGACAACGATTTTCATTTGGAATGGAAGCTCAATCATAATCATCAAATGGTAGATGCTATCGGCCTTGACTGGAAAACATGCTTGCAAAAAACTGTTTGCGAATCTCATAAGTTCTCGGGTGCTCGTGGAGATATCGGGAGTCTGATTGAATTGCTATTTCCGTAAGTCATATGATAACTTACATAAACTTCGGTTGGAACACCATAATAACTCTCGCAAATATTGTTCCATATCTAAACCTATATTAGGATTTAGTGTATTATTTATTCCTAAAGGAAAGTACGGTATATTCCCATGCACAAAAAATTGTTTTCTCTTTTCAGAGCAGAAGATTATGTCAACAGTAATGGATATCAAGATAAAACAAATTGGCTAATCAAAGCAGCGCATCAAGGTGCTATCGGTCAGAACTGTGAACTTAAATACAAATGCTTTTTCGACATTCTGGACATAATCAACTACATCAAAAACGGCTACGTATATTAAACATATTTGTCAAGTTGTTATTAACGATGTCGGTCCAATCTCAATGTAAAATTAATGTTTTTGTTTTAGTTTCATGGTACAATTTGCTGTTCACGCGCAAAACGATATATGTTTCTATTTAAGAAAGGATTTTGGAGAATAAATTGATAAAAATGGTACATTTTTAGTAAATCTGTTACTAAATGTATGCTTAGGTATTAGGTTTCGATTCTACTTACAGTCACTCTACAGTTAGAGATAAAAACACTAATTACGGCACCGTAGATACATGTTCATTAAACCCATGCTCATTGCTATAACGATACTGAGTCAAACATCGTCCTTGCCATTGACAATGAAACAGTCTTTGGCCGATGACACAACTGAGGACCTTATCTTGCACAAACATGCTTTCATGGTATTAGTAGTTTAGTGTGAGTCAGATACAACTTGGGTAAACGTGGAAAGCGAGAAAGAATGCAAACTCTAAATGTATAATGTTTTTCTGACAAAAAAAATGCAATAAAGTGATAAAATGTTCTTTGTGATGGATAAAATGATACCATCCTAATAACTGTGACCATTGAATAAGTACATGTCATGCGATGATCAGATTATTAAAAATGCAATTTAATACAACTTAACACGTTCCAAATAAACCCCGAGCACGATAAGGACTTTGACATGAGAGATTCTGCCCACAAACCTGTGGCGATTTACAGTTTGACTTTGATTGTAGCGGAGGTAAAGATAATTCTGCAAAATGGGTTCATGGCAACATAAAACGATACCTACTTTTGTGGTGCTGATTTGTTTCTTTGGAACACTTCAAGGTTACTTACTCCCTACCGAGCCGAGGGGCCCACTTACTGTGAGAAAATTTACCGCTTAGTTTTTACTAAAATATAATTTCGTTTCATGTGAAAAGTTAACATTCATTTTGGTTTTGATCGGAATGTTCAATTGTGCTTTTAGGGAAGACATTGGCCTCCGGGATCTCCCTGGCCACTGCCTTTCTCATGGACTTCAACCGGCAATCTTGTTACTTTTGATGCGTCATCGTTTCAGATAACTAAAAACTTTTCGTACAGTTGTGAACCAATTGACTTCTCAATTGCAAAGTACAACTCAAGCTTTCTATTTCCAACTTATGAAAGCCTTCCTACGACGCCAGACCCAAAATATCCAGTTGTTACTGAGCTCGTAATTAGCCTCACTGGTGCGGAACAGGAAGCTGAATGCAAAAAGTATCCTAGTTTGAGTGAGGAGCCTGGACTTACCGAGCAATGTAAGATAACACAATATATTCTCATGCACAGACTTAAATATTGTTTCTCATATATTATAAGTCAGATCTTATAACTGCCTATTATAGATGACCTGGAAATCAAAATTGAAAACGGTACAGCTATTGCCACCCTAATGGCTCAGACAGTATGGGGAGCGCTTCATGGAATAGAGACATTTTCCCAATTGGTTTGGTCAAATGATGACATAGTTACTCCAGAGTCGATTATGTTTTATGCGAATTCCACTAATATCCATGACAAACCCAGATTTTCACATCGAGGACTTATGATTGATTCTGCAAGGCATTATCTTCCTGAAAGAATATTTTACGAAGTTTTAGATGGAATGAAGTACAATAAGCTAAAGCGTTTTGCATTGGCACATTGTTGATGATCAGAGCTTTCCATTTGTTAGCCGAACTTATCCAGAACTTTCAAAGAAGGTATAAACAGTTTTCATAAAATCGCTAACAATTGAAATTTGGTTCTTGACAACACACATTTAAAACTATAAAATGATAGGGAGCATTAAACGACAAAGCCATATATTCACCGGAAATGGTCCAAAGAGTAATTACAGCAGCAAGATTGAGAGGCATACGGGTTATCCTCGAATTTGACACTCCTGGACATACTCATGGTTTCGCTAAAGCTTACCCAGGTATTAAATGTTTTATAAGATGGTGGAGCGAGCGTAAATTATGCTTAAGTCTATTTTTTGTTTGACACTAGAGCTCTTGACCCCGTGTTACGGTAATGGCCCGAGCGGAGACCCTGAAGCTCCTAACTATCCGGAACATGCAGGAAGGGAAAACCTGGNTGGCCCGAGCGGAGACCCTGAAGCTCCTAACTATCCGGAACATGCAGGAAGGGAAAACCTGGATCCAACAAAAGAATTTACATATGAATTTATGAAAAACTTTTTTACCGAGTTGGCAGAAAACGTTACAAAAGATGCTTACATTCATATTGGGATGGACGAGGTATAGACAACACAATTTTAAAACGACGTGTTCTATGCTAACTTCACAGTTCACTACCTAACCTATTCTTTTACTCTAATTAAACGATAGGTGTACCCACCGTGTTGGGAAAGAAGTCATAATCCAGTGATTGATGAATTTATGAAAGCTAACAATTATAACAGCGTACATCAAGTTCAAGGCCACTATGGAAAACGTCATACGGCAATGGTCGAGTCGTTGAAACTGAATCCAATCTCATGGCAGGATCCTTTAGACATTGGAATAGACAGTGAGTGGTTCAGAAAACTTGTAATACTAAGTGTTTCGAACGTGTCGGTAATGGGTTTGTTTTCTTTGTTCCAACAGCTTGATAAGAGCGTAGTTATTCAGCTTTGGAAAGATTGGGGAAATCCCTGGCCCACTCAGTTAAAGGTATGAAAATGTATTAATTACATTGAAGTCAGTTCAGTAGGCTAACATTTTTTGTTAAGATTTTATGTATGCATACATTATTTGAAAACTTGTACTTCCTGTCACCTGTATCTGTACTATAATGTTATTTCCAAACAATTAAGCAAACAATACAAAAAGGATACCGTGCGATATTATCATCCCCGTGGTACATAAACTACATTGAATATGGAGAAACATGGACAAAATATTACAAGCAAGATCCATTCAAAAGCGGAAGTGGTTGTAAGATTTCAAAACACCAACTAAACGAAGAGATTAACTGTAGCTACATGTATAATTGTTATACTGATTTTTAGTAACAGAAAGTGAAAAGAAACAAGTTTTAGGAGGTGAAGCATGCATTTGGAGTGAATATGTTGACAAGACAAACATCATGCCTAGAATTTTCCCATACGTAAGTGCTATAGGCGAACGCCTATGGACATTTGATATGGGCATTGACGACAAAGCGGCGTTTGACGCACGTGGCCGTTTAGACCAGCACAGATGTCGAATGCTGAGGTAAAACTACTATATCTCTAGCTTTCCATTGTTTCTAACGTTACAATTTCATTCACTTTTAAACTGATTTTACGTAAATTTAGGAGGGGCTTGACAGTGCAACCAATCCTTAATGGGTACTGTGGACGATGGGAAACCGAGAATAGAAGAAGACGCTGAATTGCAAATGCAACGGTTAAATTATAAACATACATTGTACATATAAATTAATGCAAATTGGGACTGAATAAAAAAACTATAGAGGAACCCGATGACCATAAAATTGTTTAAATGATACGTGAAATTCTGTAAGCTATAGTGGTTCACGGTTGACTGGCTCTAGAAAATTGCAATGCACAGTATAAATCACATTCTCACAGTGGCATCCTGGCATTTTTTCGCAACTGTCTGTTTCCTCTATCTTCTTAATTAGTTTTGGAGCAGGGGAGGACAAGCTATTTTTAGGAAAAGACGATCTACTCCTTTCTAGATGATGTAAAAAATACTGTTATCTCTCCGTATAGCGGTTTATGTGGACATATCTTTCAAGATGTATAGCACAAGTGCATTTGTGTTTCGCGAATAAAATATTTGAATGGTTTGGTACAGCTCTGTAAAATTTAGCACATAGTGCAAAACTCGGTTTTCATTTACGTTTAGTCCTTTCCGAAAGTTTGGTCAGCACGATTATAAAGTTAGACAGTCATACACCGTATCCCGTCCCACCTCACGAAACATAAAGTTATTTTCTATTAAAGTTTGCCAATTTTTCGATTGTACATCATTTAATATTTTTGCCTCTCGTAAGTTTTTAACGTTAATGACACTAAATTATATAAGTACAAATATTATAAGTTAGTGCCAACTCATTGATACATGTCTTGTCTTGAGTCTTGACTACCAACGACCATAATACGCACGTCACGACTGCTGATGGCTGTTATACATTCATTAAAACAATCCAGTTGCTTGTTCTGTTGGTCTAAAAATCATGAATGGTCTTTATATTTATAGCCTACTGCCAAAAGTTTCGGCTAGCCGCATAGGGATATTCATACGACAACCTAAAAGTCCTATATTGAAACATGGAGGGTTCCACGGAGTCTTCCGACACAACGAACCTCTCGGTACTGACAAATTTTCCGTTTATGTTCCATTCAAAATGCACAAACCATTATGCGTTATATATTCCTGTAATGTTGGCGAGGCTGTACGGAGTTTTTTAGTCAAATACTTGCTTTCATGTGCTTTTAGTCCGAGAAAACAATGAGCATCAAACCGATTAAAGGGTTACGATCATACTACCCCTCCGACAAAGGGCCGATTGACCAATATCAACTTGGAAAGAATGGCAGAGTTGAATACGTAGCTGCTGAAATAGCAGTGGATCATTTAACAAAAGGTGAGAAAGGAACTTACGTATACCGAACATTAAATTGACTAAATATGGGGTGTTGTTACATAAAGGGAAAAAGACCAATGAAGAGTGGCACAAATGGGCTAAAGAGAAAGGAGAATCCACTGATGAAGCCGGATTGATTCTTTCTCATCGGTTGGGAGGCTCCGGAATAGACAAAACAAATTTATTTCCCAAAGGTACCCTTTTGGATGACACAACTTGGAAACAGCATGAGGAAGAAGCTGTGGAGGAAGCGTCTGAAATGAAGAAATGGAAGAAAATCAAGTTTTCCGTGAGGCTTGATTATCCATCAGAAGATAGTGCGCGACCTAGTGCTTTGGAATACCAGTATGACTTACCAAGCGGGTCGATTTTGTATGGAAAAGTAAATAATACTCCAGTGAAAGGTAAAGTTGTAGAGCCAGAGGAAGAGGAGGAGGAAGAAGAAGAAGTTGAAGAGGAGGAAGAAGAGGTCGAGGAGGAAGAGGAAGTTGAAGAAGAAGAGGAGGAACCGGAACCAATAAAAGAAACAGTCGTTGAGGAATCGATAGCTCCAAAGACCCTAGCTGAGCCGGAACCCCCTGAAGTAGTAAGCCCAATAACCACCATTGTCCAGCCTCCAACGCCAAGACCGTCATTGGTTGAAGCATCTCCATCACCTCCCCCAGTGTATGTACCCCCTCCAGCACGACCTGCACCAACGGAACCCGAACCACCAAAAGGTATCAATTATTAATTCAGTACCAACTTACATATCTAAACCATTAGATTAAATGTATGTAACTATTTTAAATGTTGTTGTTTAGCCGGTCAAGTTCCAGCTGCTTCTGAATTTACGAAAGCACCTGAAAAAGACACAGCGAAGAAAGATTCCGCGAACGGCGAAAAAGGTACTTTCTTCCACAGACAATTCCCTATGCATGGCATGACATGGCATGATATTAGTTTTTACACCACTGACCAAGGATGAGAATGATGTGATTGTAATTTTAGCTGGCGGTATTATTTGCACTTCCGATTTGATCAATTTGATCCCAGTGATTGGATCGTGTAAGTTGGCGTATGAGACCGTGCAAGCAGCATTTAAAGGGAACGGGAAAATGGCCCTGAGGAAAGCTGTCCAGTGCAGCATTTCTTTGGATTGCTGACTTTTACCTGTAAGCACAGAACTTTGAAATGTCCGATACGTTTGGGTAGAAGTTAATTGTCTTCTATTGACTGTTTAGTGGACGAGCTATAGCACGCCATGGAAAGATACTTAGCAACTCAGTCACAGAAGAGACAATTCTCCGATTTGTCGAAAAGGCTGAGAACCAAATCATCATAGTGAGTACATTCAAAGCGACAAATCAAATAATTAGTACGATTTCCAGCCTACTGTCGTAAAGCAACGTTCCTCGCTCATTCTGCCTAGACTATTTATGTTTCACCATCATAATTAAGCCGTAGGCACTTGTCTTAGACACAATGCTATCGATATGAAAGATATATGAAAGTGTGATTTGTTATTCGTTTTAGTCAACTTCAGCTGGTGCTGATGTACAGCTATAATTTATTCAAAACTAGAAAATATGCTTAATAAACTTTATTGAAAACCAAAAAGTGGTGATTTTCTTAGTTGTCAATATCGTATTAATTTAATATTATGGGATTTTACACAAAAATCGGACGTACGCATTATGTAACTCCGTGATACAAAGATATTTATTATGTGCGAGAAATGTTGATTTGGAGAAAGAGTGTCCCACAGTCTCCAACAAAAAAGTTTTCTTGTTCGAGTATATGGAAACATAATGAAAAGCCAGCTTATGTAGACGGGACGAAAAAGGAATGGTGCATTGATCCCCACTCATTGCCGTATTTCTCATCAAAGCAATACTGTAATTAAGGCATCATTATGAGTGCTGATGTACAGCTATAATTTATTCAAAACTAGAAAATATGCTTAATAAACTTTATTGAAAACCAAAAAGTGGTGATTTTCTTAGTTGTCAATATCGTATTAATTTAATATGGGATTTTACACAAAAATCGGACGTACGCATTTTGTAACTCCGAGATACAAAGATATTTTATATCATATATGTGAGAGAAATGTTGATTTGGAGAAAGAGTGTCCCACATTCTCCAACAAATAAGTTTTCTTGTTCCAGAATATGGAAACATAACGAAACGTGCCAGCTTATGTAGACGGGACGAAAAAGGAATGGTGCATTGATCCCCACTCATTGCCGTATTTCTCATCAAAGCAATACTGTAATTAAGGCATCATTATGTCACGATAACGTACAAGAGGGCGTTTTTATAAAATACCTAACTAACTGATAACCAAATCATTGCTTACCTCATGCATGGCACGCCGTTCTTCCATGTTGATTGTATCAACAAATTTGCACATGAATTGAATCTTTGTCTTTTCATCGGCTTTGTTAAATTTTTCAGCTAAGTAAAAATAGTTACACTTATTAAATGAGACGTATGCAACCAAACTCTGTAATTAGTAATACTTTTAAAAAAACCCAAACTAGGTCCTTGTTAATTAAACTTACATAATTCCTTAAACGTCATTGGTTGTGATTTTTCGGTGTCTACGTCCATTGACAAGTATATTTTCTCCTTTTCGTGTCGCCGTTTCACAATGTCCGTAATGCTTGTCTTAAGGCTTTTTCCAAACTCATGAGTGTAGAAATCGATGACCTTATCAAAATCAAGCTTAAGCATAGCTTGAGTCTATAAAGTAAACAAATGAGAATTTGATATTGAATGTACATATGTATTTGAGACTTTGATTGGACCAAAATAATTGATTTTTTGAAGTCTTACATAATTTTTCTGTTCAACCATGCAAGCTGAGAAGCACTAATTAGACAAAAATCAAAGCACACAGAGTCAGTACTTGTTCTTTTTGGAACGACTATAAGTAAAAAATATGAAATGCTGTCATACAAGTGAGGTCCAACTTGAATGCATGGTATGATCCATCCCATCGTCAGTTTTGGGGGTAGAGACAGCAAACACTTCCGGTTTCAACTCCATTTCTTTACTAGCAAAAGAGTCTCTGCAGCTGTATATAGCTGGCCACGCAGAATCCGGCAGTACAAACCCCGGAAATTCCATAATTGGATAAGGTGTTGATCGTTTCTTACAACAGTATTCAATGGAAGACCTCCATTGTAGTCCAGGCACCACTGGACAACCCAACTTTTCAAAACAAACAAAAACAGCCCCAGATTGGTTACATTACTAATTCACAAGACAACTACACAGGCAGTACAGGGATGAGCTGAATTCGGTGCTTATAAAGGCTCGAGTTTCGATTGTTTTTAAAGTTTGTGAGTTGTTTGAAAATGGTCAGGTGTGGTCAGAAGTTGGTTCCTGTGTAGAAAAAAAAACCGGACCATACAGCAAACATGTTTATATTGCATAAAAACAATGCGAAATGCTGGCTACCGCGCGTCGGCTGTAAAAATAGTTTTTCTCATCAAATCCAAACTCGAATGAGAAGGACGGGAGGAATGGGATTCGCTTCGCAACTTGTTTTTCTCCAATATAAACATGTTTGTTTTATGACGCGGTTCGAATAAGTATTTTTTCATATGAACCTCCTTCTGACATAAAACCATTTTAAAACTCAAGCTCAGCCTTGCACGTTACGCGATAATCATACCTCTTTAGTTTTTTTGATATCGTTGAAGTGATTTTCTATCTCAGCGTAAGGCTTATCACAGGTACTATTCTCAGCATCGTAAAAACATTCCATAAACTTCTGGATTTTGACATGATTGTCAATTTTCTCAGACTCAATAGCTATAAAAATTGTAAGTCGTCATCGTGAATTCGTGATATTCATTATATAAATCAGAAGTTATTAACTGACGGCTATTCTGTAAATCTTGGGAAGTACCTTTACACTTGCTCGCGAAGTTTTTCAGTTCCGCTTTCACTTTGTCAGGATATTTTTGGGTCATAAATTTGAATACCTCTTCAAATGTTATGGCATCTTTAGACTTAAACTGTAAAATTCAAAGGAAAGTTCAATTTTGTTGTTACGTAATGCATGAATATTTCAATTGTTGGTACTTACAACTTTAGTTTTTTCGAGCTTGCACAGGAACGTTTTCCACTAAAATTGCGTATTTGAAACCACATTAGTGTTATTTGTAGAATTTATATTATGCAAATTTTAAAGCAATTAGGATCTGATTTGATGTAGCTGATAAATACCATTCCTGTTGGAAAATCAGAGGTGTCATCTTTAGTGAATAGTTTCGTGCAATCAGCGAATGCCTTGTTTGCGTACTGGTCATGTAACAAAACATCCGGTTGTTGTAACGTCTCATTCCCGCAACACACCATGTGCAGTCCAACATTCCCTGTAGTATTCTCCTCCATGGTGACTACAAATATTCTTCAAGGGATCAGCGTTGTCTCCATCAATGGCTTGATTCGTGGTGTTCATCACTTTCTCTTCATTTCCATTGGTTATCTACGAAAGATATACTCATATGATAAGCAGGAATTTCATCAAGTGATTGAATTTCAACATTTTACTGACCTGTAAAAATGTCAATACAACCAATGACAAAGCACTGCAGTAAAAATTTGCCATGACGACTTCTCTAATAATCCATGCACTTAACAAATAAACAAATTCTCCAAAAGAGACGGATGCAGCCCTCCGAAGTCCTGCTACGGAAATAACTGACGATGGCAATCTTGCAAAAAACTATCATTTATGACATTTCGTGTAAAATCAACCTAAACAAAGAGATGATTTTATTTGCATCCGGTTTAGAATTCAAAAACGCTTGCATCCGACCTGTACCCCTTCATGCGCAATCAGATCTCCAACATTTTCTCGCATGAGTCATGCATTGAGCGTCAAGTTCCATTGTTAAGAGTCTCACAGGAAGTAGACCGCACCGACATGGATACCAATTCATGCAAGAAAAACAATCAATTTGAAACTGGATTATGCTAATTCGATCTATATCCAGTGAATTGTTATATTCACTGTCTATATCCGTGATTCCACGATCATGCATAATAAATGTTACTGTAACTGTAACCATAAGTGTACCGCAGTGCTTTCAATAAATTGCAATAGACAGGTGAAACAGATACTGATGTACAAAACAGATTTTATTGCGAAAATGCAATTACTTTGCCGTATGAAACATCCCTGGGAGAATGTCAACAACTATTATACATTGTAAAAATATCAAAGGAAGCCCTGCGACGATATGTGTACTTTTTAGCCCCAAATAAATAATTTAGCCGCAGGATGCCCGCCCCGCAACTTTCTATTTTTCTCCCTTAGTTTCTATCGAGACCACCCCAAACTTCCTCCGTAGGCACCTGACGAAACTTGCCAGTCATTTTGCTCTGGGTATCCGTATTGAGTTGATGGATAATAAGACGATGAAGGTGTGGGGTAACTTGACTGCTGAAAGTTGATGCTACCGGTAGGTTGTTGGTAGTATCCTCCTGAAGACTGTTGGTTACCATTGGCACCCCATCCATAGGACTGACTGATTGGCACAGATTGCCCATAACCAGCTCCATATCCTTGAGAACCTCCTGACCATCCCCAACCAAGTTGAAAATGAGGAAACTTTTTCGCAATGAGTGCGGCGCTACCGGCAGCAACGGCACCAGCTCCAATGACTCCAGCACCGATTAAAGCCTTCTTTGCCAAGAGATGCTTAAGATCACCTCCCTTCTCAAATCCTAACTCGAAAAATTTGTTCCCACCAAATAGCCTGTTTCCTGTTTACATCAAAATCAAACTTGTATTATAAAACCGGTACTTTTTATAGAGTATTTATAGCAAGTATCCAAAGCTCCCACACCTTTTCCAAACACAGGTCCGATTTGAATTTCACCTTCTGGAATCACACACAGTGACGAACTTACAAGTGATAGAATAAGGTAAACTTGAAACTTTGAAGAAGACATGATTGCACTTTCTGATTTGGTTACAATTCAACTGAGGAAAAATTACAAAGTGTACTGAGGAGGAACTCAAGACTGTAAATGACATGGATACTTGCGTTGTTACTTTGTTTTTATAAGAATAACAATTTGTTTGTTACATAAACGGGTTAAAAATGAACATCACATTCAATGAACCTTTAACTGTACAGGTAACAGAGTACGCTAAGGGTCGCATTTTTAATATGTAATACGAAGGAATTTCATTGTTACATTACGCGTACTTACCCAAATTTGCTCATCCTACCATCATCATCATAACATCGTGTCCATCAGTTTAATTGTTTAAATGTACATATGCAGCAGAACACAACACAAATGCAATTTTTTATTTGAGCAAATCTATTGAGCGCACCTGTGCACTTTTACTTTCGGAAAATCCTTTAAAATTGCGTAAACTGGGCCAAAACTCATGAGTAATCCTGAAGGCACGTAAAACCCCTTATTGCAACAAAGAGACGAGTTGTCGCTGTACAACTTTAGATCGTTGCAGCTATGGCAGCATTGCGGATATGGCATTAACAGCAGAAAAAGGCACGACGATAACTTCTCTGTTTGGTTGGCGTTCGTCATAGCAACTTTATGCCTCATAATAACCTAAAGCATTAGAAGAGAATCATTCAGGTTTTCTTGCACAGAAATAATGAATGAAGGGACAGCATCATGTTATCATCATGTACCGCTTGCAGCTGCACTTGTCGTTTATGTTGTGTCTGTTAGTAGATTTGGTTGAGGGCTGCGCTTTAGAGGTACATGAATTTTGAAGACGTAAACATTCCTGAGTTCAAAGTTTTGTGTAGGAGTAAAAATGACATGCATTCATCGGCAAGCCTCCCAGGATTTTCATACGTTTTGCAAGTTCCGTTTCCGTGAGCAATTCATGTAAAACAGCATGTTTGAATTTGTAACCTTTCTTTACATACCTGAAGTCCCACGGACTAATTTATGCCAGCAATCTCATTCAGTCACTAGTAAGATACTATACAACAGGATGACTAATTTCAAAATTTTTCTAAGAATTAGGTAGACATTTCGAACTTTTGATAAGATGTGCAAAAGTTTCTTTGTCGGTTTCACCAGC
>JAAXOA010000649.1:0-20897 GCA_036561885.1 Salina celebensis
TAGAGTGGTATCACAACGGGAGAAAGTTCACTGGCAGCCCTGACGTAGAGACTATCACAACGGAAACCACTAGTACTCTCAAGTTCCGCAAGTTTGACGCTAAACTGTGCACTGGAAAGTGGGAGGTGAGGGTTGGAGAGCATACGAGATCATCTTGCTCCGTTCGGGCAACCGATGACGGTAAGTTTTTTAAATTAAACCAACGCTAGTATTTGTTCTCTTGTTATCAAAAAAAACTTTGTTTCTTTGCAGAACTCTCGCCACCTTCCCTGGCACCCGTGTTCAAGCGACATTTGAAACCTAAGCCAACACACGTGGATCACCCTGCAATTCTTCAAGCTTCGGTTCAATCGGTCCCTGAAGCAAGCTTCCAATGGTTCCGCAACGACGAACTAATTGAACCTACCGACGACATCAAAATCTCATCAGAGAACAACCGGTCTGTGCTAATGATCCACCACGCGACCGAAGGCGAGTACACAGTCCGTGCTGAAAATGTATACGGATCAGTAACCTCTACAGCGTACTTTAATGTCATCGAGGGCATTGACGAGTACGCACCCGAGTTTGCTGTGCCCCTCCCGTCTATTGTCAACCTCATGGACGGTGACGAGGTTACGTTACAATGCCAACTGAAGCCAACGCGAGGCCCGACCCCAACAGTGACCTGGCTCCACAACGGACTCGAGATTATAGAAAAGAACCGTGAAATCCAAGTGCTTCAAACAGAGGAGGGACTTTGTCAACTTCGAATCAGCGAAGTATTCCCAGAGGATAGCGGAGACTACGTTTGCAAAGTATCAAACCAACTTGGTGAAGACCTAACCAAAGCTAGCATTAACGTAGAAGCCTACGAATATGTACCTGACAGTGAGATCGCTACGTCTACCGTTCACACTGACGAGCATTTGGAGAGCGATGAGGAACCTGCTAACATTGAAGAGGAGGAAGACGAGAACCCCAGTGACGAGGATGGTGCGCCAAGATTCACAGAAAAGATGGAGCCTGTTACGAGTGTACAAGACGGTACAGTGACGAGCTTGATTGTGAGGTACTCGAAAGTGAAGCCCCGACCTGTTGTGAAATGGTTCATCAAAGGAGAGGAGCTCGTGAAGAGTACAAAGGAGTTTAGGATCGAGGCCCCAGAGAGGGACGTCAGTCAACTTGTTATTAGCGAGATCTTCCCCGAAGATGAAGGTAGACGAAATGGAGAAACCCCACAGAGCTTATAGATGTAGAGTGGAGAAAGTACCATGTAACGCGTATGGGTTTCAATTGGAGCAAGTCATATAAATGGCAGTACTTTTTCCACTGTATCTTTAAACTCTGTTAGAGTAATCATTTTGAAATTGGAACCAGTAAATGATAAATGCGTTTTTTACAGGGGAATACTGCTGTACGGTTCAGAACAAGCACGGCATGGACGTGACGACCACCGAGCTGGTTGTCTATGGAACTCCAAAAGATGGTAACAATTGAGCGTGGTTGTTGAGTGTGTGTTTGTGTGCGATGTCGCTAATGTTCGCTGCCCTATTTACCTTGTGACGTCTAATTATTCATTTGTCCAGCTTTTTTTACGCTTCTGCTTTAGTGTGATTGATCCGCTTGAGTACGTGTGATTGAAGAGCATCCATGCATTCAAAAGATATATAATTTCTATTTTCACTTGAGGTCATGATTTTTAAATGATTGTGTTGAAACTCTAAACATAAAAATGTCGACGTTGATCAGAGCACCACCCAGGCTCTAGGTGGTACCGCGAGCCGGACTGGCTGACAGGCCCAGGTCCGTACAGAACCCGCTTGCCGGACGGAGACGAGGACGGGATTTATCGGTTTATCGAAGGTAACAGTCTAGCCTGTACGCTGATAGACGGAACCCGATTCGTAAACGTAGTGCGGCACGATGATCAGGAGTATGACGCTACCACCGAGAACTCTAGTAGCGTTCCCGATAGCTTAGACACTTTGTGAACAATCGTACGTTTAATTACTGTGAATTATATACGATCTGTCTTTTGTAGTTCTCCTCATCGCATGCCCTATTCTTTTTGTTACACGTCTAATAAACTAAACCCGTGTTGTTTGAAATTTTTATATTTGTTTGAATAAAAATACCCTGGGCAAAGAAATCATAGAGTTTTTATTTTATAGATGAAACGACTCTTGAGACGATGAGGAAAGTCTCTGTGATTAAGAAGTCGAAAAAGAAAGTCTCCAAAAAGTAAGTGGCATGATGAAAAGAGAAAAGTAAAACTGGTTCATAAAATTTGTTGAGCTCATGCATTGTGTAACTAAACTCTGGTAGAGAGGAGCACCCGGGTCTTATCAAGAAGAGGGTATCCTTCCAAGAGCCGCATACTGAAGGTAAGAGTATTTTAATTGAGTATCACAAACAGAAAACACGGTGAAAACTGACACCCTTGAATACACGTGAATGAAAAAAAAAACCTCACACATAGACATGCCAGAAGACACGGAACACACTCTCCCACAGACGCTACACGAGGAAATTACACAAACACATACACAAGAACCACAGCCAGAGGTCGCGGAACAGGATAGGTGAAGAAAAAACACCAAAGAAAAAGAAAACACCGGGAGAAACGCCTCAGGAGGCTGAGAGCAAACCGGATGTGAAGAAGGTTGCAGAAGAGAAGCAAGAGACGACGCCGGTCTGGAGAAGAGGGAGCAGGAAGCCGAGTAGTGAAAGTGTACCGGAGAAGAAGCCTGAGGAAAAACCGGAATCTATAGAAGAGAAGACACCGGTTTGGAGAAGGGGAAGTAAGAAACCAAGTGTTGAAAAAGAGTTGGAGAAGAAACCAGAAGAGAAGCCGGAAACTACAGAAGACAAAACGCCAATTTGGAGAAGAGGAAGCTCGAGAAAGTCAAGTACCGAAAGTGTAGACAAACCCAAAATAGAAGAAGCTGAGAAAACTCAAGAAACAGCCCCTGCATGGAGGAGAGGCAGTAGAAAGTTGTCAACAGAATCGGAGACGGCCACATTGCCTGGAAGTGTGCTTTGGAAGACTCCAGAAGCAAATGAAGCTGAAGGTAAAGCGCCTGAAGAAACACCATCCACTTCGGGTTTGAAACGATTAAAAGCGAAGAAATCCGGAGAGAAGCCAGGTATTCCGGAAGTTACTCCTGAAGAGCATGATGCGCCAGAAGATGCACCTGAAGATAAGCCAGTTGTTACTGACGATAAGCAAGACCAAACAACTCCAACAAAAAGGCCTAAAGCGAAAAAGCCAGCTAAACCTGGGGAAGAAGCTGAACCTCAACCCACAGAAGAAACCCCGAAGCGAGAAAAAGTTACTGAGGAATCTCCTTCCCAGCCGCAGTGGCGTCGGCCATCTGCCCCTCAAACCGATCAACCAGATGTCCGAGTGAAGGAAGATGGTACACGAGTGAAAGTCGTTAAACGGAAAAAGAAAGGAGGAAGAATCGAAGGTGATGATGTGTTTGAAACGCCAGAGGGCGACGGAGGGGTTGGACCGGATTGGGAAGAAGTAGAAATCCCAGAAGACGCCCCAATTCCTGCTGACTGTATCCCAGTGAGTAAAAAAGTGAAAGTTAAGAAACCAAAAGCACCAGGAGCCGTAGAAGAAACGCCAGAAGAGGAACAAGGTCCGAGTAAACCCGCCTCCGAAATGTATAAGCTTCCAATAAAGAAGGAAAAAATGAAAAGTACAGCCCAGCAGCTCTCTGATGTTACTTACAAAACTCCCAAAGAGCCTGGAATGGAAGTAAACCCGCCTCCGAAATGTATAAGCTTCCAATAAAGAAGGAAAAAATGAAAAGTACAGCCCAGCAGCTCTCTGATGTTACTTACAAAACTCCCAAAGAGCCTGGATTGGAAGTTGTTGAAGGCGAGATAACCCTCCCAGAAGAGGAAGCACTCGAATTCAAAGCTCCTGAATCCAGGAAGCCAGGAAAAGTTAAACGTACAAAAGTTACAGGTGACGCATCGCTACAGCCCGAAGTGAATGTTGCTATTCCTGTAGAACATGAGGAAGTTGAAGAAGACGAAGTTCCAGAAGAAGAACCTGGAACAACACCTGTCGACAAAGCAAAGAAAAAAGTAGTGAAAAAGAAGCCTCGCGAACAGGATGCCGACCAAGTACCCGGAGTAAAATCCAAGGCGCCTGAAGCTCTACCTGAAGAACATCCTCAAGTTACAAAAGTTGGTGTCAAACCTGGAGAGCCTGCTCCAGAACAGCCAACATGGAGAAGAAAGAGCTCGGCTTCAGCAGCACAAGACTCGACTGTGATGTGGAAAACACCGGAAGCGCCTGCGGAAGACGTTGTATCTTTAGAGCAACCGAAAAAGGTACCTGAAGGTCAGTCAACCCGACAAAGGGGCTCCGAGTAAAAAGCGAGTTGTTAAGAAAAAGACAAAAGGAGCAAGCGAACAACCAAGAGACGTTGACTACTTAACTCCGGAGGAACTCCAAGAGGAAGTGGAGGGCGAACAGGAACTCCCAACTGAAGAAGGTGTCGAGTCAGAAAAACCGAGAGAAAGTGTCAGTGGTGAAGGAGACAAGCCAAAAGTACAAAAGAAGAAGAAAGAGAAAGCAGACAAAGCTGGAACTCCAGATGTCGAGTTTCTTTCACCGCAGCGACTTGCAGAAGAGGAAGAAGGTGATCGACCCAAAACCCGTGAAAGCAAACTTCCGGGTACGACACAAGACATACCTGAATCAGACCAACCAGAAAAAGACAAATCGACAAAGCGAGTTGTTAAAAAGAAAAAATTAAAAGCTGACGGTGATGTTGAGACAGATCATGACGACAAAACACCGGATGTCACTGAAGACACAGAGGCAAGCGTACCAAGTGCTAAGCCAAAACATGCCCCGACCCCAGAAGAAACTCGGAAAACTAAAGGAAAAGTAGGGGCCACTCAAGAGTCTGATATTAAGTGGAGATCTCCAGGAGTGCCCGAAGAGAGTGTGGAAGGAGAAATTCCAATTGTTACTCCTGGGGAAAAGGACAAAGAACGAGAAACGTCTGATACCGACACAGAAGTGGTGAAAAAGAGAAAAGTTAAGCGAGTTAAGAAAGGTGACGATGAAATTGCCGAGGATGTGCCCCAAGAAACAGATGCACCAGAAGACATATGTGAAGAGGATGCAGTCGTCCCCGGAGAGAAATCGGTACTTTCTCCAATGAAAAAAGTTGTTAAAAAGAAAAAGCTTCCGGCTGATAGCGAGCAGGAAGATGTAAAGTTTGTTAGTCCTGACGCATTGGAGGAAGAAGTGGAAGGTGAAATTCCAGGCGTCGAGGAGACTGACAAACAAAAGCAACCTAAAACTGTGAAGAAGAAAGTGGGAGATAAACAAAAGCCAGAGAAAACGTCTGCCTCCCAGGACTCTAACTTGAGGTGGAAGACGCCCAGTGCTTTAGAAACAGAGGAAGTGGAGGGTGAAATACCTGTGGTGCCCCAGGAAGGTCTTGAAGTGAAGATTACTGAAGAAACAGAAGTGAAAGTTCTAAAGCGAAAGAAAAAGCGTTGGGGTGCAGAGGAGGAAACTGAGCCTGCTCAACCAGAAGGGGTCTCAGACGCGCCGGAAGGAGAGAAAGTTCCATCTGAAGACGCTGAACCCGATAGAAAAGAACAACCGTTGTCGCCGGAAGAGAAACAACGTGTCTTGAAGAAGAAAAAAGCAAAAGATGGCGCTGCTACCGAACGGGATATAACGTTTGTAAGACCTGGCGTTGCTGAGGGAGAAGAGGAAGAGGCAGGTTCCCCAGAAATGGAAGGACCACAGCTGGCCCATCCAGACGCACCCGAGTCGAAAGATAAGCCAAAGAAGAAGAAAACGACAAAGATTGTTCAAGAGCAAGACGTCAAGTTTGATTCCCCTGTTATTCCAAGTGAGGAGGTTGAGGGAGAAATGCCTCAGGAGGGAAAACCTGAAGAAATGAAGAAGGTCATTAAGAAGAAAAAGCCAAAACGCAGTGATGACTCCGAAATTCCTGGGGATGAGCAGGAGGAGGAAGCAACACCAGCTGAGCAACAGACCAGTCCAGAGGTTCAAAAGCCGAAAGTGAAGAAACAAGCGACTGGCCAATCAGAGCGTGATATAAAGTTCCAATCACCCTGGTGTGGCAGAAGACGAGGTTGAAGGGGAATCCCCGAAGAAAGTTGTAAAGAAAAAGAAAACTAAACCAACAGAGGATCAGCCTGAGGAAGAACTAGAAGTTCCAGAAGAAGAACAAGTGCCAGAGGGTGATGAGGCGCCGAAAACTTTGAAAAAGAAGAAAACAAAGAAAGTTACAGGCCAGCCAGAAGAATTTGATGCTCCGACCCAAGAAGAAGATGCTCAGGACGATAGTGTTCCAACAAGCAAACGACCGAAAACAAAGAAGCAAGCGGCGGCAGTAACAGAGGGAGACGTAGAATTCGTATCACCGGAAGTAAAAGAAGAATCAGTTGAAGGTGAGCTGCCCCAAGACGAAGAGAAAAAGCTTGTAAAGAAGAAGAAAACAAAGCGCGTAGGAGATCAACCTGAAGAAGAAAGTGAAGTTCCAGAAGAGGAAGAGAAGCCGAAGGAAGTGAAAAAGAAGAAAACAAGGAAAATCGGTGGTCAGCCTGAAGAGTCAGAGATTCCAGGCGAGGAAGAAGCTCCTGCAGAAGAAACAATTCCAATTGAGAAAAAACCACGAACAAAGAAGCAAGCAACTGCAGTGACTGAAGGAGATGTCAAATTTGTGTCGCCGGAAGTACAAGAGGAATCGGTAGAAGGGGAATTACCTCAAGAGGCTGAGAAGAAACCCCTCAAGAAAAAGAAAACAAAAGATGTAGTCGATGAATCAGCTCCAGAAGACGCTGAAGTACCAGAGAAACAAGGTTCCAAGATAGTAAAGAAAAAGAAAACCAAAAAGGTCGATGGCCAGCCTGATGCAGAAGAAGAGGAAAGTAAAGCTCCCGTAAGTGAGGATGCACCTGAGGAGCTCGGTGTCGAACAACCCGAACAGGAGGTACCAAGCGAAAAGAAGCCGAGCACGAAGAAAAAACCTAAAACTGCTGCGACTGTGTTGGAACCTGATGTACAGTTTGAATCACCAGAGGTTACAGAGGAACACGTCGAAGGAGAAATTCCTCAAGAGAAAGGAATTAAAAAGAAAAAAAAGCCAACAACACATGACGTTCCTGAAGAGACAACTGAAGCAATGCCTGAGACGGTAACGGAAAAGAAGAAAAAACTGAAAGTAAAAGCGTCATCCGAGCGAGATATTAAATTCCAATCGCCTGGAGTAGAATTGGAGGAAATAGAGGGAGAGCTGGAGCAAGAGGCACCTGAGGAAGAAGCCCCTCTCTCAGTGCAAGAAGCAAAAACGGTTCCAAAGACCGAAGAAGACTCTCCAGACAAACCGGGAGAGGTGCAAAAACGCAAAAAGAAAACTAAGACAGACATTGAAAAGGACATAACCTTCCAATCTCCGGAAGTGGGAGAAGAAGAGGTTGAAGGCGAAGCCCCACGAGAAGGGAAACCGAAAAAGAAACCTGTGAAACCATTAGCTCCTGGCGAAGAAACTAAAGAGACCACTGAAGAAATCAAGGAAAAGGTTAAGAAGAAGAAGAAGCATACCGATGCTACCTCTGAAGAACCGTTCCAAGTGACTCCCGAGGAAGAGCAACCAGAAGATGAGAGACCAGCTGAGCTTCAACCTGGTGACGAAGCTGCGCAGCCAGTCGTTACGAAGAAAAAGAAGCAAGCTACTGTGAAAGACGATAAACCTATTTCATTTGTTTCTCCTCAAACAGCCGAAGAGGAAGTTGAGGGAGAACTACCGGAGGAGACGCCTGATTCTGAAATACCCGCAGGTACCAAGGAAGTAAGAAAAACTAAAAAGAAAAGTGTTAAAAGCAAGCAAGAAGGTGAACCAGAACCACAAGAGATTTCTCCCGATGCACCATTGGAAGAAGTTAGCGGTGAAATACCAACAGATGTGCCCGGTCCGAAACCAAAGAAGTCTGCCGATGCGGACGTTGCTGTTTCTAAGAAAAAGAAACCAAAGGTTGCTGGAGACGCTGAGACAGAAGGAATGAAGTTTGTTTCGCCAAGTGTTGCTGAAGAAGAGTTAGAGGGTGAGCTGCGCCCTGAGTTGGACGAAAGGGAAAGGTCGGTTCCAGAATCTGATAAGAAGAAACGTGTGGTCAAGAAGAAGAAGCCTACAGGAGACAAGCAAGAAGCTCCGGAGGAAGAAGGTCACACTGAAGCCCCTGAAGATTTGCCAGCAACAAAAGATACAGAAGTGAAAAGTGTAAAGAAGAAGAAAACTGTACGCCCAGAGCCTGAGGACGAGGAGAAAGCAAAAGAGTACGCTGACGCGGAACAGGAGAGAGACGTAAAGTTTAGTATTCCAACTCGCGGTGAAGAGTCCCCTGAGCCCACTGCTCCTCAAGAGAAAGAGGGGAAACCGGAGAAGAAGCGGGTAATAGTAAAAAAGAAAGTGAAGGGTGCACCTGGTATCGAGTTCAGCAGTCCTGATGTGGGTGAAGAGCATGAAGGAGGCGTTGGCTCTGACGTTGAAGTTGTAGAAGTCCTTGTGCCTGATGATGAGGAACGGTCCATGTCACTAGAACCCACTTCCGTGCGAGAATCCAGAAAATCCTCAACTTCTAGTGAAAGCAGCCGAAGGGAGAAAGTTTCAGTTGCCCAAGAAGCAACCATCCGTTGGAAAACTCCAACAGCACTAGTTGAAGAAGTAGAGGAAGTAGTGAAGCCAGCTCAACCTGAGGTGGAAATTGAACAACTTGTGTTTAAGCCTCCTGAGGAGAGAAAGTCTGCTGAACGCAAGATTGAAAAGAAGAAAGTTAAAAAGACAAAGAAGCGGGAAGTTGGAGGAAGTGAGGTGGAAACCCGAAACTGGGGAAGAATATCCTGAAGAGATGCCAGAGGAAATAGTACCTGAGACTTTAGAAGAATCACCAGAGGAATCTGTGGTGGTTCCAGAAGAAGGTTCCCCAGTTCCAGAAAAGGTGCCTCGTGAATCAGTTAGCGGGGAATTTGCACCTGACCAACCTAAGCCGAAAAAACGAGCTGACAAACCACAGGAAGCTGGAATTAAGTTCGTATCCCCAGGAGTACGAGAACAGTCAGTTGAAGGCGAGCAGGAAGTCCCTACTGGAGAAACTACTCGAGTTGAAGAGAAAGTAGAGAAGAAAGTGGTCAAGAAAAAGCGACCTTCCGGTAGGGAGCAGGAGGACGTTGGCTCTGAAGCTCCAAGTCGTACTCACTCAAGATCTCCGTCTGTATGATATCTCAGACTTTAGCAGAAAATCGTCAATGTCGGATCGAAGTGCCAAAGAGAAAGTGAGCGTAACTCAGGAGGGAAGCATAATTTGGAGAACTCCAGGCGAAGCCCCAAAAGAAGTTGTTTTGAAACCACAAAAAATCCAACCTGAAATTCATCTGGACTTTAGCAACTCTCGAAGTGAAGGAGTCCAGCGCTAGAAAACTCCATGCAAGTATGAGTGTGGTAGAGGAGGAAATGGACGAACCTATCCATGTTGACACAGCCGATGAAGAGGAAGATTTACCCGAGGAAGAAACCCCAGCACGAACCCTACTTGAGCCTATGCCCGAGAAAATAGTAGTAAAGAAGAAAAAGAAGCCGGTGAAGGAGTCTGCAGAGGTTCCAGAACAAGTTGTAAGCGTTCGACCCAAGAAAGATGTTCGAAAGAAAAGTGAAGACGTGTCTGCAGCGTCTACCCCGCTAGACTCAAGAAAAACTAGTGTGAGTGAAGACTCACCAGCGAGACCGAGAGAGAAAGTAAGCATGTCCCAAGAACGGGAGATATCTTGGATGAGACCGACAGTAACCGAGGAGGTGATTGAAGGCGAGATTAAAATACCACGGGAGGAACAAGGTCCAGTTTACAAAACTACAACAGTAGAAGAAGAGGAAACGAAAGTGGTCAAGAGGAAGAAAGGTAAAAAGGGAGTTGAGACTGATCGCGATGTGAAGTTTACTCATCCAGAAGCTTATGAAGAAGAAGGGGAAGATGTGCCTGAGACAACTACTGGCTCGCTCCGAAGAGAATCCATTCCTGAACAACCAAAGGAGAAAAAGAAAGGAAAGAAAACGACTGAATCAGATCGGGATATCAAATTCCAGAGTCCTGGAGTACACGAAGAGGAGTTGGAAGGTGAATTACCTTTGCCCCAGGATGAAGACATGAAACAATCGCCTGAAACGGAAGTTGACACCGATAAGAAGAAACGGATAATTAAGAAAAAGAAACCGAAGGACTCAGAGGATGCAGAAGCCCCTGAAGAAACGAAAGTTCAATCGCCAAGACGCACAAGCAAAGCCCCATCAGAGGAAAAGTCAGTGGCGTCATCTCGAAAACCATCTGTGGCAACATCGGACGATGAGACTAGTGTGAAGTCAAAGGAAAAGGTCTCAGCCGACCAGGAAGGTAAAATTATCTGGAGAACTCCTTGTGTCGAGGAACAGGAGGAGGATGAGGAGGCTCCTCGGCCTCAGCCTGAAGAACTAGAGCTCCAACACGAGGAGGAGAAGAAGAAAGTTGTAAAGAAGAAGAAAAAGAAAGAGCAGGGTGAAGAAGTTCCAGAGGTAGAAGAGGAACCAGTAGAAGAAGCTCCCAAGACCGAGAAGCCTACGAAAAAGAAGAAGCCTCAGGGAGAGAAGCCATCTGCTCACGAGATGGTACCTGGAGAAGCACGCCCAGAACAGGTTGTTTACGAACTTCCTCCTCAAAAGAAAAAAGAGAAGGCGACGGCAACTCAAGCTCAAGAAATCGAATGGCAACAGCCGGATGACCTCGAAATTCAGGTGGTTGAAGGTACTCAGATAGTGCCTCCAACTGAGGCTCCACTGGAATTCACTCCAGACGAGGAGAAAACAACAGTAGTGAAAAAAGTGAAAAAGAAGAAGCAGTCAGCGGATTTGCCTCAAGAGCAAGAATTTGCTAGCCCAGAGGAACTACAAGAAGAAGTGCCCGAGGAGGAAATTGTCGAACCCGAACAGGAGACTGTCGACGAAGAAGTTGGCAAGCCAAAAGAAGCTGGTCGACCAGAGCCTGTGAAGAAACCAATAAAGAAGAAAACAAAAGTAGAAGAATCACAGGAGAGAGAAATTGAGTTTGTGAGTCCAGATAAACCTAGCGCTGAGGTTGAAGGCGAGATCCCAGCCAAAGACAAGTCCCGGAAATCTTCATTTGTAGAAGAGAAACCCGAAAAGAAAAAGAAAGAGAAAAGGGATACGACTCAAGAGCGGGATATAATTTGGAAGAGTCCCGAAATCGCCGAAGAGGAAGAGCCTGCTGCTCCAAAACCCAAACAACCTGAAGCTCCAGTCACTTCTATCACCGAAGAGGAAACAGAGAAAGTTGTGAAAAGAAAGAAAAAGAAACAGGCGGATCAAGACGTTGTTCCTGAGTTCACCTCACCAGAAGAGGAAACCGAACCTTTCGAAAAGACGGACGAGGAAAGCGCTCCTCAGCCAGTTGAAGCAAAGTCTCCGGAACAGCCAGAAAAGAAAGTTAAGAAAACAAAGCGGAAGACAGAAGATGAGACTGAATCACCAGTCCAATTCTTTTCTCCTGACAAGTCAGAACCCGAGTCAGTACCTGAGGCCCCACAAGAAACGCCCGGTCTCAAAACTCCTAAATCCAAAGATAGGAAACCAGAGGAAAAGACAAAGAAGACAAAGACTTCTGAGTCACAAGAACGAGAAATCAGCTGGGCTCGCCCAGATGCTCCCGAGGAGGAAGCCCCAGTTCCTGAAGAAGAGGAAACAAAAACTATTCCGTTGATGGTCACAACTATCGAAGAGAAAGTTGAAGTTGTAAAGCGGAAGAAGAAAAAGGCAGATGAAAAGTTGGAAGCAAGTGTTCCTTTTGTAACACCGGAAGTTGAACAGCCCCATGAAGAAGTTGCTGGAGAGCTTCCTAAACCAGAACCGGAAGAAGGTCCAAAACTTGAATCACAAGAGAAAACCGTCGAGGAGAAGAAAAAGGTCATAAAGAAGAAGAAAGGGCAAGAAACAGTTCCTGACTCGCCCGAGGTTCAGTTTGTGTCCCCAACAAAACAGAAAGAGGAGTCGCCAGAAAAAGTCGAAGAGAAAACGAAACCAGCTGGGGTGAAAACAACTGAAGAGGAAAAGCCTGTTGTCAAGAAAAAAGAGAAACAAGTTGTGCCTCAGGAAGCCGATATAGTGTGGAGGTCGCCTGGGACTCACGAAGGAGAAGTGGAAGGTATTGATAAGCCCGAACCCAAAGGCCCCGCCACTACCACACAAGAAGAGGAGAAAGTCGAAAAGAAAGTTAAGCGAAAGAAGAAGACAGATCAGTCTGAAACAGAGCCTATAGTGGAGTTTGTAACGCCAGCTGTGGAGGAAGACACCGAAGCTGATCAGCCAGAGGAAGTGGATGACAAAGTAAGGGAAAAGTCCGTAGACACACCGAAGCCCAAGACAGTAAAAAAGAAGAAAGATAAAGAGGCTGAGCAGCAGGAAGATGTCAAGTTCACAAGCCCAAAAACTAAACCAGAGGAACGCGAAGACGACACTGAGTCAGAGAAAGGGTCAAGAAAACCAAGCACGTCTGAAACCCCAAAGAGTAGCAGTAAGGAGAAAACGGTTGAGGAACAAAAACAACAGATTGTATGGAGGTCACCTGAGGTACTAAAAGAAGAGCAAGAAGCCCCAGCGCCTGAAAAGAAACCCGATGCTCCGATTACCATTACAACAGTTGAGGAGAAAGTAGAAAGAGTTGTAAAGAAGAAAAAGAAACCTGCTGACGCTGAGCTTGAGGACATTAAGTTTATAAGTCCAGAAGAAAGGGAGGAGGAAGTTGAGGGCGAGATACCTTCTGAAAGCCCAGAAATCCCGAGGAAAGTAGAGGAAAAGGAGGACCAGAAAAAGAAAGTGAAAAAGAAACGTGCCCGAGATGACGACGCCACTCAGCCAGACATCAAGTTTGTAAGCCCTGACGTTCGCGAAGAGTCTGTGGAAGGCGAAGCTCCCAAAGAAAAGCCAAAACTAGCTAAAAAGGTTCCAGAAGAGGAGAAACCGGAAAAGAAATCTGAGAAAACTTACTGAAGTCCAGATACACGATATTAAATGGAAGTCTCCTGAAACGGAAACGGAAGAGGTGGAGGGAGAGATCCCAACCACACAGGAACCAGAGGACGTTGTTCTACAGCTGAAGGTGACTGAAACTGTAGAAGAAGTGAAAGTCCCGAGGAGAAAGAAGAAGCAACAAGACACGGTGGCTCAAGAAGACGTGCATTATGTTAGCCCTGAAGTAGCAGAAAAAGAGACGGAGCCAGTTGAAGAAAAGACACAAGTAAAGTCTGAAGTTACCCCGACTCCGGAAGAAGAAGTGAAGAAAGAAAAGAAAAAGAAGAAAACTGATAAACCCGAGCCAGAGGTTGAGGTACGAAAGAAGGAAAAGTCTGAAGCTCCTCAAGATTACTGACATAGTATGGAGATCTCCAGGAGTACGAGAAGAAAGCGTTGAGGGCGAGATAAAACCCAAACAACCTGACTCTGTGAAACAGCCAGAGACAAAAGAGAAAACCGAAACAGAAGTGAAAGTAACCAAGAAGAAAAAGAAACACGGTGGGGCAGGCGACGAGCAGACCCCAGAAATTGAGTTCTTAACACCAGAAAAACACGAGGAGGAAGAGGAAACAAAAGAAACTCCGAAACAGCCAGAAACCGTGCAACCCGAAGTAGAAAAACCGAAAGCAAAGAAAGAGAAAACCGACGTGGTTCAAGATGCCCCGGTTGTGTTACACACACCAAAGATTGAGAAAGAATCGGTTGAAGGTGAGATCGAGACCCCGAAACCAGACGCTCCAGTAATGAAAACAGTTACAGAAGAGGAGGAGACAAAGAAGAAACGGAAAGTGAAGCGTGTCGAAATGCCTACTGAGTCAGTCCAAGAAGCACCAGAGCAAACGATTTCTGACAAAATCTACCCAGAGGAATTCGTTCCTACTGAAACGGCAACAGAAACTGTCGAGCAACCAATGCCATCAAAAATTAGCTCTTCAGTGCAACCGCTAGAGAATACGGGTGATCTGGAAACTCCAAAACAACCAACAACGACAGCCCGTATGATACAAGATTCCCATCACCCTGTGAGCAATCTGACAATTACAGCGTTCGAAAGTGTGAAAGATCAGGAGAAACCTGTCCTCCCGACTAGTTCAGTTATCCCTGAAACTACTCCGTCAAGCACCTCAGAAGTAGTACCTGAAGAAACACTTTTCTTAACTATACCAGAGCCCCGTGCACCAGAGAAAAGCAAAACGACTATGGAGCCACATCATTCAGTTCCGAGCTCGTCCCAGCCTCAAGTGCTCGAGACAGCAGAAGCCCTCCAAACGGCTACAGCCGAGCAGGAGCGACCTATGCAGTCATTTACACCTTCACGCCACCAGGTTACTGAAGAAACGTTCGTGGGCGAGACCCCAGGTGACTTGAAAACTCCAAAAACACAACCTCAAAGCGCCACAGTGACGCAGCCTGGTGTACAACCTGTGTCAGTAGAACAGCCCGCGGTTTTCGAAGCCCCAACGAGCTTCAAAACTCCAGCTCAACCGACAGAAACCCCGAAGCAATCTATAATTGAACCTACTGCAGCTGTCGTAACCTCTGAAGTCGTACCAACCCACGAGGGAACAACACCAGCCCCCAAATTTGCCCCTGAACAACAACAAGCCCACGTCGGTGTTGAACCCACAGGCATGAAAATCCCACAAGCTCAAACCCAAATGGTTTTGGAATCTCCCCTCACAACCACGTCTACACCACAACCCCAAGACCGCGCTGTTGTCGGAGTTGAACCAGTTGGACTTGTAACCCCGCAGTCAGGCGTTACCACAGTCCTTTCCTCAACAGAAGGACTAGCAACCCCACAACCAGAAACTTCCCAAATCACCCCATCGGTAACTCCCCACATCCCAATGACACAATCATCCGTCTTCGTCAACGAGGACACTCAACCGTCCGAGTTTAAGCCCGAAGACGCACCCACCTCCGCAACGACCTCATTCACAGAACCCTCCGTTGCTGTAACGGAAACACTGCACCCCTCCATCGAATCCACACAACCGCATGAACAATCACGAATAACTCCATCAACCCCATCAACAAGTTACTCCCCCACACACCCCTCGCATGTCACAGAATGCACGACCCCATTACAATCAGTGGAACAATTATCACCCCGCCCTCAAGAACACTCTCAAACCGCCTCGGTGTCACTAACCCCACACGCCTCAATTACAGCTGAACAAGTCACTCAACACGACACCACCGACCTGTTCGTTGGCGAAAAACCGCACATGGAAAGCCCTGTCTCGTCGATAACCCAACCCTCGAGCAAATTCGTCCCTGTTGTTTCCCAAGACACGGACGCTATGCACGTCTCTCCACTCGACAGCCAAACCCCGGAAACGCCCAAACAAGCATCAGTCTCAGTTATCCCCAAACAACCCACCTCAGTCACAACCACACAAGCATTCGAGCAAACAGAAGCGTCTGAAAGTAAACAACCGGAAACGAAGAAAGCGACAAGGTCGCTCCAATCGTCAGTACACGCAGAGTCAATAGAGGTAACTCCATTAGTTAGCGAGGTAGAGTATACAACGCCGCGCCGCAAGTCGAGCACGGTCACCTCAACATTAGTCTCAGAAAAACTTAGCCTAGCGACCCAAGACGAACCTGTCGTGTTACTTGGAGAAGAAGCCCCCAAACAAGAAAGACCAAGAGTCTCAAGTGTCCCTGAATCGAGTACTGTTAGCATTAGCGAGGTTAGCGTTCTAGAGGCGCCAGAAGCCCCGAAAGAAATTAAAGAACAAGTGACAATTAAGAAGAAAAAGGGAAAAGAAGCAGTTCAGGTAGTTGAAGAGGTAGAGGAGGAGGTTAGCGTTAGGAAGGAGAGGAGGAGTAGCGAAATAGTTAGCGAGACAAACTACATTGTAAGGAAAGATGGAAAGTCAGAGACCCACACGACATTCAAGAGTGTCAAAGGAGAAGGACCTGCCCCTGAGTCACTGCCGCAGCACGGTAAATACAAACACCAACACCATAAATGACTAAACATAACAGTAAAACTTAATTGTTTTTTAAAAAATCCGTTTGCTCACAAAGTAGCCAGTGCTTTCACCGGTCGTATTGCATCTGACAAGTGACTACAAAAGCTTTTAATGCATTTTCAGTGTAAAAACATCGTTCGCTCTGTGTACAAAAACAATATTGACCACATGTGAAAAAAAACCGCTTGGACACTAAACAAAACGATAACACTACCATAAATGTTGGTAACTACTCATTTAACAATGGTGGACAGAAAGATGTGTTTAAAACGCTTTTACATGTTACCTTAAATATGAAAAAAAAACATAACAAACCAAAAAAAAAAATGCATTTACAGAGAAAACTAAAAACAGTTTAACTAAACACGTTTGGAACAAAAAGCTCGCTTACCTTGAAACCTCCATAAAGAGTAAACACCTCCCAGCTTTACATGTTCGTCAATCACAAACTCAAATACTTTTAACAAATCAAAAACCGTAATCAACTTGTGATAACAATCGTTGTAAATTATTGTTACTTAATTGGTGATTAAAAACTGACTATTTATTTGGTAAGTTCCCGAACTGACACTCACCTGGTCCTTACCATTTTGTTATGTTTACAAACGATTAATATATTTTTTTAAATGCATTTTCCCCTTGGATACGCAGCGGTAGAGATTGAAGAAATAACAGAAGAAACTCCAACATCCTATCCAACAACAGGAACAGTTGAGTTTGAAGAAGTAACGGAAACAGAAACATCAGCGCCACAGTCAAGAAAGCATTCTACTTCTTTCACTCCCCAACAGTCAATCGAAATCAAGGAGGTAACGGTGACTGAAGGAGTAGAACCCTTGAAGCCACAGACCCGAAAGAAGTCAATTGTAAAGCAGTCTGTACTAGAACAGAAGGGAGTTGTCATCCAGGAGGTATCCGAAGTCGAAGAGTCGACCCAGTTGAGGAAGCAGAGTATCCCTAAAGGGACCACTGCATCTGTGCAAGTCCAGGAGCAAAAGAGCGTGACAGGAAGTTCGACAGTACCTTCAGATACTACCCAGCCAATTGCGCCGTTCCAGAAACCAGCGACGACAACTGCTTCATCCAGAGTTAAAACTCAAAAGTCAGTTGAAGTACAGCAAGTGACGACCCATGACTCTGCTGGTGAGTTTACTGGCAAATTCGCACCTACAACCGGAACTGCGACCGAAGGACTACTGACCCATGACAATGTGGTGACGAGTTCTCCTCAAGTGCTTGATTCAACTGCTGACTTTACGGGCAAGTTCCAACCTACGAAAGAATCAGCCCGACCTGAAATTGAGGAAAATGTTAGCTATACAAGTACAAGAAACAACGCCTGGAGTGACGACAGGAGAGTTTACTGGAAAGTTCCAACCAACGACGGGAAAAGCTTCTGAGGATGTTGTCCTTCACCAAAATATTACAACCTCATCTCCTCAGGTGCTCGACAGCACGTCTGACTTTACTGGAAAGTTCAAACCACAGGAGGCAAAGGCCACGCCAGAAGTGGAGGAGTCGACGAGTTTATCGGTGACACAAACCACTCCAGTCACAAGCACTCAAGACATTGAAGGTTCCTTCCGTCCTAAAACTGAAAAGGCCCGACCTGAAATTGAAGAGTCTACCAGTCTTAATATTTCTCAAACTACCCCAGTAACAACAACCGAAGATATCCAGGCTTCTTTCCGTCCAAAAACAGAAAAGGCTAAACCGGAAATTGAAGAATCTACGAGCATAAATATTTCTCAAACTACTGCAGTTACCTCAACCGAAAACATTGAAGCGTCATTCCGCCCAAAAACGGAAAAAGCAAAGCCTGAAATTGAAGAATCTACGAGCCTGAACGTTACTCAAACAACACCGATAACCGCAACTGAAGACATTGAAGCCTCATTCCGCCCAAAGAAAGAAAAGGCAAAACCGGAAATCGAAGAATCTACAAGCCTGAACATTTCTCAGACTACCCCAGTCACAACAACAGAAGACATTGAAGCGTCATTCCGTCCTAAAACGGAGAAAGCAAAACCGGAAATTGAGGAGCACGTAAGTCTGAACATAACAGACACTACTCCTACAGCGTCAACGGAAGAGTTTACCGGAAAACTAAAACGAAAGGAGTCAAAGGCGACTCAAGAAATTGTAGAGGCGTCAGGTGTGATTGTCCGACAAACAACAGCAATCACAGGAACCGAAGAAATGAGCGCAAGTATCCCGATAAAACGTGAAACCGCAAAACCGGAAGTTGAGGAAAGCACTAGTTTGAACGTAACCCAAACTGTAGCTGATTCGTCAACGGAAGAGCTCACAGTCCACTCGCGAAAACAGAGTGTCGCCAAGTCCGAAATCCTTGAATCTGAGACACTCGTCCGGGCCGATCAACCGCAAGTTATTGAATCAGTCACGGAATTGCCTGGTCAAAAACGCAGAAAGTCATCTACAGCAAGTGCCAAGCTCGTTGAAAATGTAGCTGCAGCTGTTACTGTCCAACAGGAAGTAGCCGAAGTATCCGAAGTGACCAGCAAAAAGGTCGACAGCCGACGTGCGAGTGTCAAAGAACAAAAACAAACGCTGGACACGGTTGACCAAAGTGTCGTGGAAGCTGCTACTGCGCCTGAAGTGAAACGTAAAAAGTCTACATCAAGCAGCCGGAAGTCTTCTGTGTCAAGCGTTACAGAAGAGACCACCGAGTCCAACGTGAGTGTCGTACGCAGAAAGTCTTCCATAAAATCAGAAGCGACAGTGACACTGCAAGAAACGTCAGAGGATGTCGAAGAGACTGTGACTCTAAAGCCCAAGAAGTCTGTGAAGAAGCCAACGGAGGAAGTGGAAGCTGAAATAACGCTAAAACGCCAGCCAGAGGAGGAGGAAGAAGACGAGCCGGTATCGGAAACGTTCAGTATCAAGCCAAAGAAGAAGAAGGAGCCTGAACCTGAGTCTGCGTTTACCGTGAAGAAACGGGACATTACGGTTGAGGAGCTTGAAAGACGTCGGAGAAACTGTGCGTCTCAAGAAGAAAGGTCCTGTAAAAGCTCCCACAACAGAAGAAGAGTCAGCAGAATTAACTGTTAGAAAGCAACCTGAAGAGGAAACGGTTGAAATTGAGGAAACTCTCACGGACGTTTTCCTCCGACCGAAAGTAAAGCGAGTGGAAACACTCGAAGAAGAGGAAGTTGTCCTCGGTCAAAAGTCCCAAGAGGAGCTGACAAGCTCAATCACGGTGAAAAAGTACGAGAAGCAAGACCTCCCTGCGGAGCACGTCACTCTCATGCAACTCGACCAAACGTTTGAGGACATTGAGGGAGATTACAAGATCAAGCTTCCAGGTGGTCCGGCACCGAAACGACGTGAATCTGCAGAGGCCAGTATCACAGACGCGACCGTACAGTTAAGAAAAGAAGCCCCGTACACAGTGGAGGAAACGGAGGGAACGAGACTACAGCGTGCGCAAGAAGTCATACGTGAGCGAAGAAATAGATCAGGACCTCCGTGTGAAGGTTAAGAAGAAGGAAAAACCAGAGTACAAAACCGGCGAGGAGGCTGCTAGTCTCAACGTAGTGATTCAGCTTCCAGAAGTTCTGGAAGGACTCGAGCCCATGACTATTGTTGAAGTCGGCGAGAAGCTAGAATTAGTCGTGGTGGTGAGAAAAACAAACATCAAGTACGAGTACACTTGGTACAAAAACGGAACCGAGGTCACTGATGGGGTCACTGTGGTGGAGACCGACACAACCGTCAAGTACATCCGTCGTGTGGAGAAAACCACGTACGAGGAGAACTGCGTACAAAAGTTTGTCATTGGAACTGCAGGGAAATTCGTATCAAACGAAACCAACGTTGTAGTTAAAAGGAAGTGCTCGTTTAGCGAGCGCCTGACAGACATGGAAGTAGCAGAAAACGAAACCGCCCTGTTCACAGTTATACTTACAGAAGAAGCTTCGGAAGTGACGTGGCACAAGGACGGCGAGCCGCTGAAGCAGTCGGACCGTGTCCACTTCATTAAAGATGATAAGCTTCGGCAACTGGTTATCAAGTCAGTGAGCGTCCATGACGAAGGAGAATACACTGTGGTGATCCTGGACAACGAACAGGAGTGCAGCGCCGAACTGAGCGTGGTGGAGCTGCCACCAGAGCTGAAGCGGAAGTTACAAGACACAGAGGTACCCCGTGGGGACCGTGCTTTCTTTGAGATTGAACTTACAAAAGGTGACGCGCTGGTGCACTGGTACAAGGACGATGTCGAGATCCAGTTCAGCGAGCATGTCCAGCTGGCGATAGACGGGAAGCGACAGAGACTCGTGATAGTAGACGCAACACCAGAGGACCAGGGTGTTATACGCATGCCGAATTGGTGTTGAGGAAAAGTACAGTAGCACTGCACTGCTCACAGTAACAGAGCCAAAGGTTTACTTCAAGAGGAAGTTGCCGGATGTGACCAATGCGGAGGAGTCTGGCGACGTTGAGTTTGTCGTGGAGGTGAGCGACGAGAGCTGCAGCGTCAACTGGACGAGAAATGGAGTCGTTGTCAAGTCCCAGGACAGGTACAAGCTCGTCAAGAAGAGCACTAAAAGGATACTCCGCGTTACCAAACTGACCAAAGAGGATGTCGAGTTCAAATGTGTCATTGTGGGGACCAACGTGTTTACGTCTACCACAATGCACTACACCAGTAAGTGGAGAAAGTGACTTATACTGGATTTTTGGTTTAATCTTTACCTCAGACACGCTGACCGACGCACCGCCAGTTTTACAAATATGAACTAAGTTTACTACAAAAGGCGTGGCTATTTTTTTCGGTGCGCACGGTTCA
>JAAXOA010000650.1:5485-20885 GCA_036561885.1 Salina celebensis
CATTTTGACATGGCGTGTGACATATCATTGGAACGGGCTATAGTTGGGCAGCTCAATGACATATGTTTGGGGTGAAGATGTCAATCCTGAAGGTTCCTGGCAGGTGTCAACTTTTCTATTGTGAATTTCCGCATTACATGCGACCTATCGTTCGAAAGCCCATGCAAATTCAAGTTGTATGTGACATGTTTGGGGTATGACGATGACCCTCAGGCAGGTGCCCATCAGGCCCTAACTTGTTTGACATTTAATTTTGTATGGCGAGTGACAAATCATTTGAGAGGGACTATGCATGCACACTTTGACTATGTATTATAACTTTATGACCATACTTTATAACTGATCGAAAACTATTATTTCTTCTCAGCTTCGTATTTATCAGCTTTAAAAGCTTTTATTGGAAACAGAGTCACGGTATGTTTTCTATAGTCTAGAAAGTTTTGTCGTCATTGTCGCTGTTGCGTCATAGAGCAACGCAACGTCCAAATGTTTTTAAATATGTTAATATATGCATAATATTGGTATCTAACCATGAAAATGGAAGTCAGAATTTAAATTTAGGTATCAACCGACCTCTCACTGGCTTTTGATTATTTGAGGTGGAACATCTGCATCCGACTGGCGATAGCAGTATTTGTGGAAGCTTAGATCTGGTTATTGGGTCCAACAGGAATCAATCAGGCAATCAGGCTATGTAGTCACAAGTGTCATTCCTATCAAAGCTGAAATGCTTGATGAGACACTATGAGAATCAGCTTTTAATGTGACATTTGGTATTTAAAAATGGGGATTTTAGACAGGTCTTGACCGAATCTATCAAAACATGAATGGATTGTGGAATTGTAAACCAAAGGATGTAAAAAAAAACTATGAACAATGAAATACTATCTCTATTCACGGTGGTAGTTTTAGAAGAACAACAAACGTTTTACCCGTTAAAAATTACTAAGGATACGTTCAAACCAAATCTCAGGTCAAGTTACTAAAAGCTCATAATAGGAGTCGGATTAACTTTCGGTATCGGGCAAATTTTCTGAGACTTGGTTATCGGTATCGGATCAATTTTCTGTCGGTTTCCGGGTCTTCTGTCTGTCAGCTATCGGCCCGATTTCCTGCTTCGAAACTTGAAATCTTTTAAACCGAGTTGTAGTTCATAGTATAGTTCAGTATTAAATTCCATTGAATAGGATGGGAAGTCCTACTTCGGAAAATACGAAGGATCCCTGCTTTCAACCCAGACGACATTGTTGAATCAACATTTTTATGAGTCGGCGAAGGTATCAAAAAAGTAGAAAAAAGGAGATTGTTGAACAAGAAATATTGCCTAGTTTGTCCTATGCAGTATTTTCAACGGTTCAGTACAACGTAAATGTATCCACATATCTATATCATTTAGTGTCTGCCTTAAGTATACTCCAAATGGTGAATGGTTGCAATGTCCCACCAAAATTGTATATGAACATAGAATCTAAGGGAAACACCGTTGTTGGGCTCACATCCTACTTTCTCTGCGACCAAACCATGATGACTATGATGATTGCGTGGGTGTATGTGGCAGCCAATCCTACCAACTCTGCTAACTTTCTCCTGGTTCCCTGCTACGTTTTTTTCTGTGTCTTTCTTGCTCTCAGATACTCTTCCCTGTGCCCTTCGAAAGTGTTCTCCTGCAAGCGAACACGGACCTATTCTAGCATCAACGATAACTATTGTAAGCTTTCCATTCATTGTTTCACTCACTATTAGTCCGCTATAGAGAAACGTTGTCCGGATTATCAAAAGAAGCTTGGATCCTCATGCCTCTGTTTTATATCTAAAATCCTGATTTACACACACCATGTCTTGCAAAGAAATGTATATAAAAAACCGCGTGTAGAGATTCTATTGAGAGGAACAAAGTATCTATTTAAAAGAGAAAATGATTAGATAAGTCGGAAAACGGAAGCCTGAATAGTTACATGTTTTGTTTCAGGTGTGGACTGACCATTTATTTAGCTTTCTTTATTTTAGCTTTATAGTATTTCTACGTATTTTTCTTATCTAGCTATTACCCGAATGAACTGTCGTACACGTAAAGGATTGACCGAATATTCCAAGACAACCGTCGAAGTTATTAAGTGGCGAAAGCTACTATATAGGATTGGTGTTTCTGTCCATCGGTCTGTTCGCCGTATTTCTCGAGAACCATGAAATGGATTCCGTTCATATTTGCAGGAATTCATTATCAGGATACAAGGTTTCCATTTATCAAATTTTTAGTCGTGATTTTAATAGAGGTTATACTGCTGATCATTTTTGCTCATTGTAATCATGGTTAATTTGGTCACGTTTAGGAAGTAACGTGGCAATTAAGTTGATTAAAATGGTGGATTCAAAAATACTCGCGATTTTGTTGACCACGTTGCCGAGTTCATGGGGCAACTAACTCTTTGTTTCGTATTCAATGAATCGTGCGCTCAATATTTCGTATTCAATGACGCATGTACTCATTGTCTCGTATTCAATGATTCGTGTGCTCAGATTGAGTGGGGACTTCGCATCTTTCCTGAATGGGGGCACGCTTTCGCTACTTCAGGATTTCGTGTATAACGGTCTGGTTTAACATGTACATGATATTAAGAGAATTTGTCAACGATGGATATGATGAATTTGTGGTCATGATCACGAACTTAAAAAATATATGCATTAAAAACTGTTAGCTAATATCAGAATGAAATTCAAAGAAAATCAATTAAAGCTTTCTAATATTGCAAAAATAATAATCTGATTCCCTTGTGAATTGCATGCATGAAAATTTGAAATTCTGGTTGGGATAGAAGATATTCAGAAAAGTTGATATTTGCCAAACAAATTCAAAAACGATTCCCTTGAATATTTATGAATTGAACGAAAAAACTGAAATTTGTAGACTTGTAGAAAATCTCACTTTTGAGCCATAGTCGTCTCGAGCAGGAACGAACCTCCGACACGTATATTTCAATAAAACGCTGCCATCAACCCGTAATGAATTGAGTCTTTTTTATCTTCATCGAATAAACGCTCCCAACTTCTTTCAACTGTTTTAGTTAGACTTGCGTGACTTGCATACTTACGAAGGTGATATTGCGCTTAGCGCTCACGACTTCATATGGACCAGTGTAAGGAATAGCGAACGTCTACATTTTCACGTCACAGTGCCTTTTATATCAGAAAAAAGTAAGGCAATGAAGTCGAAGTGAAAACAATTGTAGGCAGACTGTATTTTTGCGAGGTTTATTCTCGTTGCGTACGTATTTCCATTATTATCAACCGTTAATTGTATTCTCTCAAATAATATGCATGAAGGCTTTTTTGTACTCCACTCTACAGGTTAGTCATCTGAATGGAAAGTTTTAAAAGAAAACGGTTTCAATGAAAGCAATCTGAAAGTTTAATTTTCCGTATGTAAATCTGTGAAAACGCAATAAACTATTAGCTGACTTATAACAGCCTAACTGTTGATTTGGTAAGCGGCGGTTAGGGCAAAAGCCAGAAAGCGCGTTTGTGAAATAAACGCAAAGGACGATAAGCGCATTGGCCAAAAAGCGATTTTTGACAAAATCGCAAATGACCATTATCGCATTGGTAAAAAGCGCAAATGGGAATAAGCGCATGTGTGCTAGTTCGTAGTAGTATGTTATCAGTGAGTTTTGACAATTTTGTTTTATCATACTTCTGTCATGCTAGTCTCAGACTTAATTGTATTTTATTTACACTGCTGTTAGGGCTATGAGCTTTATGTACGTTAGTGCTTATTTCATCCTGCGCTTCTCACCAATGCACAATTATCCATGTGCGCTTTTGGTCACATGCGCTCATGGTCCTTTGCGTTTATTTCACAAATGCGCTTTTGTTCCATTCCGCTAACCGCCTAAAGCCGTTGATTTATGTAAACGTGTTAGGGACGTTAGGGATTGAATCTGTTAGAAATCGTCCCAACTAACCTATGCATGTTTGAAAAAAAACAATTAATAACTACATATAACTAGTCAAAGCTATACTTAGCCTACTCTATTAGAACTGCACGACGACGAATTAGTAAATCTGTTAACCATTTTTCAAGGTTGTTTCTTCCTTGTAAGACCTTGAACAAAGAAACTCACTTTTCCTGCTTTATTTTACAATCATCAATTTTTCTAACATTGTTGAAATTATCATTGTGTGTGAAATAATATACGCTATACACCATGATTTTCATGGAACAAACGATTACAGAAAAACATCATAATTACAAATCTTCTCAAAACCGTGTATTCCAACTACGTAATTGTTTCCGTATGAAGGAGAAAAATGTACGGAGAACGTGTCAACTGTTCTGGAGGATAGTGGATAAAAGCCATAAAGAGGGAATTGCAGAAACCAAGAAGTCGCCCAGAACCTGTCATTTTCATTTTCCTATATTAGACAGGTTCCATTTTCGAAATATATTTTTCCAATGCATCTTTTTGAAAGAATAGACTTCTGGCTGCACACACTGAGCCTTCTGTTTTCATCTACAAGTAACGCTTTTTTAGTTTCTTTCATTCTCTGTTGTTCAGGACTTGACGGTGTAATGTCCCGCAGCATGCCTTTTCAAGCTTGTTTTTGTTTTGTCCTATTCCTGTGGCATTGTCACCAGTTTTTCCTTTATACTACCGTTTCTCATCATTATTTCAAGCGTTCACAATAGGAACATACGTATACCACACCATTTATTCACGTAGCTCACTTTACCAGTGCAATATGTGGAGGGAAAGTGAAACAAGATACTTAGATGGAAGCAAAAAAATATTGAGAATGGGAGCCTCACCGCTGCCGTCTTCATGCCCGAACATAGTTTTAGTTCAAAATTTTGAGACTAACGTATGAATCGCTAGTTCATCCGAGGAGTTTATGTTCCCTGTTTCCACCTAAACTTTCACTGATGGTTCTGTTCAGATTCGCACGGGTAGAGTGATAAAAACGGAATGTTAGGCAAAGAAAGCTACAACTGGATGTGGTGGATGCGCTGGAATACATGTAAAGGGGACATTTTTGCAGGAGAAAAGACGGCTCCCAAGGAATAAAGGAGTCAGCAACCAGGCCAAACGAGAATAATACGAGATACGAAAAAAGAAAGAGAGGGCGCGAGCAAACTGAGAACACATTAAAGCTTCATGCCAGCCCAAATTTGGGCTCAGTGTTACACGCCCCATACTCTAGTCAACATCTGCGATTTCGTCTCCCCGATAGTTTTACTCACAGAACACACAAAGAAATATTACGTTCGCGTAAAATCAAGTTTCGTTTTAGCCATTTGCCACAGAAAGAGTAGCAAGAGTACTAGGGAAAATACAGGAGGAAATTATCTATAGACGCACGTAAAAATTTCTGACATTGAGCAGTTATCATCACAAGTTTGCAGCCTTTTCATAAGCAAATTTTGAAAACGGTAGTGTTTGTACCACATAAAGCATTCAAAGAAAAGATAGGAAAGAGTAGCCACGTGCACACTATAAAGAATACTGAGAACACACAGTTTCTATCCTCGCCACTAAAATCATACACAAGTTCATTTCACTCTATCACAATCACAGTCATATTGTTGTACTCCAAGAGTTTTCATTCATTTCTTTCCTATTTTCCATGAAAACGGTGAACCTGTTGTCAACCTTAGGCTTTAGGTGAAAACCACGACTTGATTTCGCTCCTACAGTTTTTTCTTGTTTCATCGTCCTTATTTTTTATCGTGCTGTCAAGCTGCGGGGAACTTCGAGAAGATGAGGAGACAGGGCAAGTTGAATACTTCCATAAAACCTTTAGCGTGCTCCTAATAACTCTTTTCATCGCAAACTGTATACATTAAGTGACTAGATATTATTTGGGGACTTTATGAAAACTCTTGCCTATCACATCACGATCACATACACTAAGCCAGAGTATTATATAGACACTAGTTTCAATTCAACGAAGCTTTCTCGCTAGATTTGGGAGTTTTATATTTTTGAATTGAAGCAGTCCCTCACGTATGTTCCACTTTCCCCAACCGTCGGACTGAATTCTTAGCTACAATCTTGGGAAGGGGCTTATACTTGGAATCATCACCAGGAACTGAATCAGACAATAATTAAAAGATAATAATCAGTTGGGTTCGTTCTGTTGTCTCTGGTGGTATGGATTGATGATTGCAAATCATGTGAAAGACAATTTTTAACTGTATTACATCGCCAAACTTGGGCGTCAAGGCTTCTATCTGGACTTCTAAGCAGCATTCTAAACGGTAAGCTTTATTTTTGGCTATTTTTGACTGCGTGTATTGAGTATTGTAAATGTAAAAGAAGGATATAATATATGCAAAACTTTCAAAGATGATTTTCAAACTCAAAAATCAAAACAGGCGCATGAAGTAATTTAGTTGTCTTTAGTAAGAAAAAACCCTCAGCCAATTGCAAATATATCACATTGTTTTTCACCGCTATATTTGGTTGCAGAGTATTCGGTTCTTAAAGGGCCCATCACATTATAGCTTGGCAACGGTTTTTGGAAATAATTTACAATACTTTTGTACTCATCATAATACTTGTGAAAAGCATTATTGATGTCCTTAGTTGTTTCCCATTGTGCTGATATCATCTATAGACTTAGTTTACGTGGGCGTGAGAAAGTTGTCGGAATAAGAATATTAGGCATTCCACTGTTTGTTTAGTCAAAACATCAAAACTCTAAATATTTGAACCTACAATTTCGGTTGGGAGATGTAATCTGATTAAAACTGCCTGTTGCAAGAAGCCCAAATTATAGCGCTATCTTTACATGTTCTGACAGCCTAAAAAGGGACTGTAGAATAATACCATTATTTTCTGGTGCTGCATGTGAATACTGAAATTTGGGGGTTTTTAATAAAACGCTAGGAAAAATCTTTCTTCTTATTAAATTACTGGAAACACACTTTGCTGTAAGAAAGACGGTTATAAAATAATTATGCATCTCTACCATGATAATGGGTTGGCGTGTAAGTAGCAGTGTAGAAAGCAACAAGAAGGCTGTATTCAAGCGCCATCAGGGCTGGAGAAATTTTTGTGTGAGCTCCGCACGCTGGAACGAGTTGGGGCGAATCGAAACCCTCTTGCTATTCCTTTTCTTCGTCACTTTTTATTACAAAACTTTCTTTCAAAAATTGCGAATTGTGGAGTGCGCTTCTGGTGGCGGTGTTAGTCGACTGTAATTGAAATGTTAGTTAAAAACAAGAAGTCGGAGGATACCAAGTAAATAAAGAAAGAAACAGTGTCCCACGCAATTATGGATGTTGCACACATAGAATATTGAATCACGTGAAGTAGGTGGTGTGAGTTTACTTGCTTCTTGTTGTGAAAAGAGTGTGAACACGTTTAGATTGACATTGGATGATTCCTTTCGAAATTAGTTTTAGAATGAATGATTTGGAATTCCAATCAATGATTTCAATACGAAAGTTGAACTTGCTAACGATCTCTTTCCGCTTTATAAGTACGACGAGGTCCCCACATCTAGTTAATGGTCATTTGAACAGCAAAACAAATAGATTTGCGGTATTGAAAACAGTTGGCTTGGTACCATATTTTGTAGGTTTTTCGTACCATTCACAGATAGATGTGAAAGTGGTATTACGCTAAGGGGAAAGTGAAAGTTAGTCTATACAGATCGTTGTAGAATCTATAAAAGGTTGACCTTAATAGTTGTAAAGTTTGCTTAAATTGATACATTTTTTGTATCATTGATTACTAAATTAGTGTTATTCTATATAAGGTAAATTAACGAAACAGTTCTCAATAATTAGGTTTTCTGAGTTTTCACTTTTTCAAGTTAAGTTAAGAGACAACTAGTTCTTTAATACCCCCCCTTTAATCATCACTACCTATCGTACATTAAGAAGTCCATAATTGAACATACAATAAGGTCTTACACATACACAATTCATCGTCCATGTGTTTATGCTAACAGAAGTATCAACCAGAATTCTTCACAATTAGTCTAATCGTATAAATCTATATTTGACAAGCTAGCAATCCAAATTTCAAAAGATTTTATTTTTTTACTGTAAATCGTATACCATATGGCTTCAGTGTTTCACTTTTGAATATCATACCTCGTATTGAAGAACCCGACCATAGGATTTGGATACAGGTACTGAGTTATACTTCGAAATGAATTAAACAATTCCTGCTTTCATCAAGTTATAACTATTTCAGTTTTGCAACCGAAGCCATAAATATCCAGTAATACCGACGTGCATTTATCGGTATAACATGTTACTTGCATAAGTTTCAGACAATTCAACCAACTGGCGAGATCTCATTGTAATTGATATAAAACAACCCTACGCTATAAGCAGATCTATACAGTAAAAGTAGATTACGCAAATAGGATATTTTACAATTCAATAACTTTAATGTGATCTTACTGACATGTTCGTAGTCTACCAGGTTAAGATCAACTAGGCCCAAAATTGAAATTTAGAACCTACAATACAATTTCAAAACTTCCTTGCATTGTACTACATACTGTACACGAATGAATGCAAAACGTTTTACACATTCCAAGAGGCTACGGTGTACCTAGAGCCTAAATTTGAATTCAATCCGGCAGAAAATCTCCAGAAAGAGCGACATTAAGTGTTTAGATTGCTTAATAATAAGAATTTGATTGCAACAATGGAATCATATTGCGCAACGAGTTGAGAACATAAAACCCTTTGAGAAAATTTTGAGTACTTTATAACGTTTGTAATTTAGTTTGGTAGTTTCTAAATTTACCTTGCTGCTCGGAATCCGTAGTATACTGAAGGTCAGAATTTGATCGAATAGTGAAACAAACTCCAGTACAGATGTAATGTCTAAAACAGGGTTTCTTACAAACTCCAAAAATGTTACGGATGGGAAAGCTTTTAGTGTAGATATGAAACATGATTGAAGATCTTACAACTTATTCATATTTTCTGAAAAAAAAAAACTATTCTTTTGGATGTAATTTTGCTCGAATTCAATGGAAGTATTATATTCATTTTAGGATTTATTTCGGAAGTTGCTTTTTCAAATTATCTGCCAAACGGATGGATTTCAGTATGGATAAACAATTTGGGTTCACAAAATCATAAATTGATGTTATTCACTATCTGTTTGAAGTTACAACTTCTTACAATTAGCGTAAAGGAAAGCAAATTTCGCCAATCGACTAAAGGGAATACTATCAACTATGTAGGAATGTACCTATATGTAGGCACTTATGATAATCCCACGCTTATACTTGCCGTATTAGGTATCATGACTATGAAACCTGTTTCGAAAAAAAAACTGAATTTCTCTAACGGAGATCTATTCTTTACTTTCAAGACGCTTTAAGGTTGATTAGTTCTATCGATGAATTTGTGAAAACAAAGAACTGTTCGATACACTGACGTGGTTCAGAGTTCCAGGAATCATAACCTTTCTACAAATATAGTTTTACTTTTACAATTGTATGCATGAAGTCATTTTTGATAAAGACACGAGGGCCCATTAAAAGCAGTATTTTTATAAGAAACGGGTCGAATCCTTACCTTTTACGTACGCTTCTGTTCAAAATGGCCTGTCGAGAATTTTCTACTGTTGAAAACAACAGTAAAATCGTGTTCCATATCAGATTTTGCAGTTTTACAAACATAACATGCCTTAATAATAATCAAGACTAGCTTAACAACGAAGTAAAAACCAGTTGACATATGATGTGATTATTCCTTTCATGGCGTTTGTTCGAAATATCCTTGCACCTAGAGTAGTGTAGAAAGCAATGACTTCAGCTGCCACCCTTACATTAAACATACACAATTTAGCTTGAGCCAGAAGGAAAATTGTTTGAAAATATGAAGGTGATAACATAATATTTTATGGCACACTTGAAGATGTACTAAGCAAGCACGAAACCCTTCTTCATGTATGTTTGTCTACTTATCCATTCAACAGCTCCCCTTGAATCAGCACTTATTTGCTCCTTAGATGTTAGCTTGGTCACGAGTACTTTAACCAGCAATGCAATGTATAAGATTCATACGATAGTCCATTTTAAAATCCTGCAAAACGGGTTAAACCAAAACTTCACCTTTTAGTTTTCGATTTTTATACATTTGGGTAACTGCAGATTTAATCGGTGACTGGTTTGGTTACAGGGATAATTACCGCGAATACACCCCCTTATAGACACTAGACACAAGCTTGTTGGAGTTCATTATTTCGATTTACCACTGTGAATATTTTTAGGTTTTTATGGTTATAAATGATGTCTCTAAAATATCACGAATGCCGATTCTTGCCCTTGTCAGTTGTCTAGTAAGGAACGGGATGGGTTGAGCGACAATTGTGGAAGCATGTGGGAAGTAAATCTTCAACTATTGTATCACTAATATGCAGTAACAGCTAAAGTGCCACTTTTCGAAACGTTGGAAGAGGGGAAATTTAAACAACCATCCTCAACCTTTTCTCCAGAGAAAGCGTCGCATCGATTTTGTGTTTCAAGTTGATAGAGTGCAAACTTCTCACCCGTTTTAAATGTCTTTAACTCTAAAAGTCAAGGGTGAAACGATGTACATACATGCACTTTTCTTCTAAGTAATGTACGTGCACATCGTACTACTGTTAGAACAGAATCCATTTCACAACCGTAACCAGGAAAATGCGTCTTGCCAACCCTCTAAAAAGAGACAATAGAATGCGAATTCAAACTGAAGTTGAAACAATATTGCAGCTTTTCGATTACTATTGATGTCCATCTAATATTGAGTAAACTAAACACCGACATCGACCATATAACCATAGCATTTGAGAGAAGATGCAAGGAATACGAACATAAACTAAAGAAAAATATGAACAATGTTTAACAAACCCGCTTGAGCACCGTCGCGGAAACTGTGATGTAGCTGTGTGACCATTTTGTGTCACACACAACCCTACTTAGCAGAAAAATAAGTTTATGTTAATGCTAATAGGTACATAATCTGAATTTTCAAGAGAGCGTCCGAAAAAACTGGTCCAAGTCTCCCGTGACCTTTTTGTGCTTTTACTTTTTTGCACATGTCTTACATCTAAGTTGGAAGAGTATGACAATTTAATCCTATCTCTTTGATCGCTCATGAAAATTTCTCTAGAATCCCACTGCTGGGGTTTCGGGTCCACAACTCTGTGATACTTTCGGAACTGCTTTCATTACACAGGTAGATTTAGGTAGATATGTTTCGCCGTCTGAAAATATCTAAATGTAGAGAATTTTTAAATTAATTTTGCCCATCATCAAATATTTACAGGTAGCAGAAGAAAAAGCAGGGTAATAAACGGATTCAAAGCAATACTACATTGCGCCACTTATTTTTTTCGCTATATTATTAAGTACCGGATGCAGTCGCTGCTTTATGCAAATAGCAGAGCTGTCCTTCACGTTCAGTCCCGACGAAACTACGGAACCGATTTCGATGAAATTTTGTACGGTTCATGTATAGGCCATGTGATAAGGGCGATTAAATTTCAGAGCAATCGGTTAACATTAACAATAGTTAAAGTTAAATATAGTACATTGTAAATGTCGACCAATTTTTTATTCGACATTTCGATAGAGATGTTTATGCTGTCAATTTTTGTTTGAAGCAACAATATCATCTTTCGTCATCTTAACTAGTAACCAGAGTGGTTAAAGTTAATTAATGCATTTCAATTGGCGCAAATTTTTATTCGCTATTTCGATTGAGCTTTTTGATTTTTTTTTTCACTGCTGCTGCTTCCGCTACTTTTCTATATTTCGATTTGCGATTCATTTACTATGTCTGTGTGTGTGAATCTCGTAATCCAGTCGGTGTTCACAGTAAGGAGACCAACTACATATACAGTTGGTAAAAAAAAAATCAACAAACTACGAAAAAATTACAAAAGAAAAATAATAAAGTCCCGTGTCCTAATTATTTTCTGCAATTAGTTAATTATTTTGGTGTTTTGTATGCATTTTCGAGATGACCAACTATATTAAATAGTTGGTAGGGGCCTCCAACCAACTACATATAGTTTGTTGATTTATTTGACCAACTATATATACTTGGTCTTAGCCTCTTACCAACTATATATTAGTTGGTCTCCTTACTGTGAACACTGACTGGAATTTGACATGTTTTATGCGCATAAAATACTACTTAAAAGAATGCCTTTGGATGATACGTTTTTCTACGTAACGACTTTCCATTTTGACATGAAAATACAATACAAATAATACAAGGTCCTAAATACAAATAATACATATCACATTTTGATAAACTTGTCCTTCATATCTTAGGTAGTTTTATTTTGACCCATTCGCTCTGTTGCGGTCGGTAACATTTATAAAAATAAGGATGTGGTAGGATCGTGCGTATTAAAAATTAAGATTATTCTAATGTTAGTTGATGCCATTTCTTAATTTGAAGTAACCTAAAACTTAGAAGTGTTCAAATATTCACGTACTTGGTTCAATATTCAGCTAAGTCTCTTACTGCTTGGAAGCAATGTTTCCACTATTCCTCTAAAGGAGCAAAGCTAGTTAACATCTTTTCCTCGTCTGATTTATTTTATCAATAACTACATGGTGCATTTTTGTTTCACTCGTTTGGTTTCTCTCTCTTCCATAATTCAACATATACAAAGCCCGTGTAACCTTTGTTGAGAGAATCGTGTAAAAGTACAAAGAGAAATACAAATAAAAACCGCCCACGCATCAAAAAGTACCATTAAAGTGAGATATGTCTGGGTGAAAGCAGATATTCAAAGCGATCACGCTTAAAGTTATGCAAAATATTTTCCTTAGCTTTCGTTTTGCGGGAAAAAAGATTCCACAAATCTCACCGGTTGTGAGAATCAAGTGTAAACCACGGCTTTTCTGCTTAAAAAATTTCTTTTGGTATGGCAACAAGCCAAGTCATTCTGAACTGCTGGTCCAATGCAGTATGATTGAATATAATGCATACGTTTTCACCCTCGTAATAATAACAATGACAAAAGCCGTATTCCTTATCTTCTTCACTTGTCAACCAGCGTCAGCCTCAGGAAATGAAATCGAAGCCAAACCATACAAAAGTGAATAATATGTAGACTTTCTGCTTTTTATATTTGTTTCCATAGGTTTCCAATAGAGAAATTTATTCAACTTGAGTATTTTGCTGGTTGCCTTGGAAGCCATACTGAAGGGTTACTTACTACCTGTACCCATATTTAAATTTTAAATAGAGACGTTGTAATATTAATGGAATTTAGTTTCTTATACTAATCGTATCGTTGGTTAAGCAGCTAGGCAGATAAACGATTTTAATTAAAAGCCTAAGACTATTAAATGATGTACTTTAATAGGCATGTTTTGAACATTCGCGTTGAATTAATGTCGTAAAGAGAAATTTGGTGCGCAACCTTAGCTGTTACTCTTGTTACAAGAAGCTGTTGTTTTCTGAAAAGAAACGTTTTGATTTGTGTCGTAAAGGCAAATGTATACTCATCATAAGGTATGTGAATGTAGGAAATGGCTTTGAACTTGAACAATCTCCAGAATGCATGGACATAACCCCCTCCTGCATTTATACTCCTTGGGGTTCAGAAGGGACATCTTGCGGGAAAGAATAAGTCGAAAAAGATAAAAGGTTAATCGATTTCTTTGAAACTTGTTTGCCCTACCCACTTTGATCAAAGTAACAAATGTGCCATATTTCATCTACCTTGGTAAAGTGGTTTCGTCGGAACAGAGCGTGACGGACAGACGGACAAATCTGCCAATCCCATAAAATAGCGGCATCCGTTACTAAATATGTTGTAGAAGACTATGGATGTACAGGGATATTCATAATAAATTCAACGCTTCATATTTATCTTTTTGGTCATTCGAAAACAACATCGATTCGAACCAGCGGTTTCAAATGAGAAAATAGAAATGAATCGGTGCGTTTATTATGAGTATCCCTGTACAAAATATAATGCATTTACTATTTAACTACTTACCATTTAAACATGATGTTGGTACGTTAGTCATTATGACAGACGTCACATAGAGTTCTTGATGAGATCCCCTAAGATTAGATATGGTACAATCTTAACACTAGGGCTCTGCATTTTCATTTCGCCGCGACATCGCGGCTTCTACTACGTCGCTAATTCTAGTCGTAGCGACGAGCGCTCGCATCCTAGATCAGGATCGGGTAATGTTGCGGTGTCACGGCTAAAAAATTGCCGTTTTTACAAGATTGTTTGTATCTTGACCGACAGAATACATCAACAGGTAACTTCAGGGGGGATGCGGTAGATACAAACTGTGACGTTTTTTTGAAAGTATGAATTGAAAATCTGGAGATGTGCGATACTACTGTGTGATGCTACGAAAGTAGAACTCATTAATCGGATCCCTTGGCTGCAATTGGATAATTTACCCAATATTTAGCATGGAAGGATTTATACATACAATTTAAATTTAAACAATCGAGAATGTAATATGAATGTATCTCCTATTTGTAAGGTTTATGTTCTGTGGTCTTGTTTTATCTTATTCAACCACAATTAATGAAGGGCGTGCTGATTCGTAGAACATTCGAAGCTTGGCGGGATTAGTTTTTTAACACTACTTTTTAGATGAACAAAACAAGCCCATCAAGCCCATGATAGTAGAATAATCTTGGAAAGTCCAGGGAAGCATGAGGACTCCCTCCATAATGGCAGAAGAGAACGCAATAAATAAAAGCTTTTAAAGCTATAAATACGAAGCTGAAAGCTTTTTAAAAAAAGTAAAAAGCTTAAAGCTTAAATTCAAAGGATTATATAGAAACGGCCGATGCTCTCAAGTTCCGACCTCCTTATGGAATGGGGAATCCCTTTACACTTACCGAAAAAGGTTCATGTGATTTGCGAAGATGATATGAAAAGTGAAAAATTTAAAAGGATTAAGGAACATTGAGTCAATGATATCCATATTTTTTATAAATTTCGGTATTTTGTACAAATTCAAATGTTAAAATATTGAAAGACTGCAACCAAAGGAATAAATAACTATTTCAAGCGGCAATTGCACACAGTTAAGGCCAATCAGGATTGGTATTTGGGTTTTCATTTGGGGATAATGCTTAAAAAGGTATATTCAAGTCAAACGTTGGGTCAAAGCCGGGGTCGGAAGTTTAGAAGATCGGATCTTGAGAATAGGCCATTCAAAGCTGTCGAATGATACCCCACACGCCAAGTCTAAAGCTCAAAGGAAAAGTTTGACCTTTGACCACGCCTTCCAGTTATGGCAAAAATGCAAACAAACCACGTCATTCGACTGCACTTGATAAGGGCTTTCGAATGATACCTCACATGCCATATCAAATGCAAAAGAAAAAAGTTGACCCCTGACCCTGCCCCTTGGGGTCAACCGATTTGGCTCAAAATCC
>JAAXOA010000651.1:0-20879 GCA_036561885.1 Salina celebensis
ACGGCGTTGTAGAAACCATAAATACACACAGTTTAGAATAAAAATATTGTTGATCGGTGGTCACTGCTGATTACCAGCAGTGTGGAATACTATATGGTTTAGTTATGAAGTTATGATACGCTCCGGTGAGCTTATATAATAAGATCACACCAACATTGCAAGGCGCCATCAGTAGAATCAACTTCCCTGTAGAATCCTTTGAGTAGGTCATCAACATCCGATCTTACTTTGACGGGTATCTAGGATAACGTGTTTCCCTGTTAAATTTCAAATACATATTACATGCACCGTGTTCCTGAATTGAAATAGATTACTTAATATGTTGCAGGTAATATTTTGAATGCCACAATTTTATATTCTTACTTATTGTCAACACTTAACACGATGTAGGCAAGGATTTAACCTGTCAACTCCTCGTCCTTAGCAAATTCCTTGTAGCTGAAAATAAATCAACAGATAACAAAAAACAGGTTGTTACGAAAACTGAAAATCTGATTCAAACCCACTTTGTTGCGTCTCGGTATTAAAAACTAAGTAGCTTCTTAAAGCCAAAAAGACACAAGCTTTTGCATTTTGTATAGTTTAACACTGGGATTAGCAAAGTCCTCTGATACCATCACTAACAAAGAAAAGCCGTCACCAACCGAATACCCACCCACGCTCACAGAGCCCATACGGTTTATATTCATTGCCAAATACCAAGTAAAAATGGCGAACATATCAGCCGAAAATTAAGCTGAGAGAACCAGTCAGTTTCGGTTTCTTAAAAACTGAGAAGGGTACATCGTTGATTTCACAGCTTGGCACAAATACGGAATTTATGACACGAAAATGATTTTTCACTTTCCTGAACGACCCCATGCGACAATCATTGGGAAGACCCGAATGACTTAGAGCGGCACAGCAGCTTCGAATTATTACGAACAGGGTCAAGCAAAACAATCTTCGATTGTCGATTTCAATTTTTCCCTTGATCGAACAAATTATAAGGACTTAAATCGAAGAAGTATTGATGAAAAAAAATTCAGTTCCAGAGATATTGAGTACTTCGTGAAACGCCTTTGGTCATCCATATCTCGCGAGCTATAGGAATCAATACACAAATAATTTGTGTTCTCCGTACAGAAATATAGTCCCTAGACCTAGACAGATATTTTTGAGATTTAAAAGAACATTAATAGGTATTGGAGATGTTTTGGTTTTTATATTATGAACAATTTGCACTAAATCTTCTGAATTAAATATCTCCAATACCTATGAATGTTTTTTCGAATTTCAAAAGTAGCTGTCTAAGGACTATTTTTCGGTACACAATACACTCCGGAACTAAATAATTGTTTCGAAATAAAATTGAAACCAACAATCGAAGATTTTTTTCTTGACCTTGTTGGTAATACATATATTAACTCGTGAGCAGTAAATAATCTTCGGATCACACCATAATTACCGGAAATTATAAACTTTGTTTTCGAGGGACGGAATCCACGGAAGTTTCATGTCCTTAGTCAGTAAGCGATTGTAGCCTTGTTCTGTTGCTGGATGGATTCAATGCAGAGTCAGTTTATCTACAAAATATTAAATAGTATGTAGTGCCAAAATGCTTTACATCCATACAAAATACAAGAACAATTAGTTTTTAAAATGACTACGAAATTTAAAATTGCCAACTTACTGATTAACTCTGTAGTGCTCTGGATGGAAACAATGCGTAGAAGGAACTTCAAAGATCAGAACTGGTTTGATTGAGGTCTCACGATTAAGAGTCCATTTGAGTGTTTCAAAATTTCTCTTTTCATTTTGGCAGAAACACAGGACAATTATTTGGCTGATCAATTTGAAGCTGAATCATGACCGTCTTCTGTAAATTCATAAATAAGTTAGGTAATGTGCTGCAAACCAATATTTTGAGTCAGAAACAAGTCTAGTGTTTACTTTACTTTCAAGCTAAAAGTGACGGAATCATTTTCTAATTTTGCTGCTTAATTACAAACCCTCGGCATAATCTGCGGATTTCATTTCTCCACGATGGCTCACAATGAATGGTGAAGTAATTTTGGTAGTGTCACAAAGGTTTAAAGAGTAAAGCTTCCCTGGAACCAATTTGGATTAAGGTCACTGTCAATCCAAAAGTATTAAATAATCTTTGAAAGCTTCTAAACACAAACATGAAAGTAAGCAACTGGGCAGCAAAAATATAATTGAAACGACAATATTTCACAATGTTTATCGATTTTTAACGAATGCTTACATGTCAACTGGTGGAAATCAACAATTTCCAAAAGATTTAAAACAATTGGCCTGAATAATAGAGAAAACATATTCTTTGGAGTCTGAACTCACAGCTGCTGTATGTGATGATGATCTTCTGCGCTATCTTCACAATATATAAGTTTGACGGCGTTTAGCTTTACGCATGCGCATACATGTTATAGCTAGCAATGAGTGAGTAATCATCTACACAGTGTTGGCACAGTTGAAAAACAGATTTCAGGTTAACTGTGTACGTATGGAAGCTTAACCGCTCGCAGTATTGCGCTCACTATTTGACAATGGAGGATACTAGAAAATAAAACGTCAAACCCAGTTGTATTAAATAGTGTATATTTGTAATGCCGAGTGATTGTCTCCATATAAAGCAGACCAACCAATACATATTAGAGGATGGATGGTTTAGACCACATAATTGCTTGATGCCATATCAGCATTATGGTAACACTTCAATGCCGTGAGGCTATGTCCAGATGCTAGAAAAAGTTTCATATTTTCCACGACGACAGCAAAAACATACACTATGCAACAAAAATGGTTTATAATATATGCCACGGATCAAGTCAAGTTAGAAGATACCGTAATACATATTCAGCAGTAATGATATTTATAAATATATATATATATATATATATGTGTTTCTGGTTGTCTAATGTGCTTAAGGCAATCATTTAGCATACTATACAACGAATTTAGTCTGTGTTTTTTTACTTTGGTAGCTAAGCTAAATTAAAGTGTATAGTTTTTACTCCGAACGAGAAACCTGTTTATTGAATGTTGTAATTTCATAATTTGGTAATAAAATTTTCTATTTTCCGAAAAGCTCCAAACTCTGTTCTTCAAAGTCCAAAGTATACAATAATGGTATTCAATATCTCAGGTAGTCCCTAACAAAAATGTTACATACATCGCTAATGGTCATTTGTTCTGGTTTACTTCCTCCTTCTACAGTTTACGTCAATACAAGTTGAAAATGGTCTCAGAAGAGATTCACATACAGGAAGTAAGTCTTTTGTGTTTCTGCATGTCTCGACTTCTGTGTTGACGTTAATACAACGTGCGTATTGTTTAGTTGTGTTGATTGCAATAACTAACAGGGAAATTGGCATTGACCATCAATCCCAATATCCACGTAATAGAAACAATATGGCATATATATATGAAAGAATGTGTTTCTGGTTTCAGGCATTCAATTGTCATGTCATGTATAATGCAATGGATGTGGTTTGGTTTTGTTTTATTTTGGTTGCTAACAAATAAAACGGGGTAATTAGAACACCAAAAATGTTGCCTAGCGACATGTTTTTTTTAACAATTGGAATTTTGTACTTTCAATTTTGAATGTTTGGTATCTATGCTCACTTGAAAAGCTCCAAAATCAGTTTATCGAAGAACATAAAAATGGTATTCAATATTTTCTTTGTTTTATTTCTTAGTTTTCCCGGTTTGTATGCGAGTTCTATCTAAAGTTGTCCCGACCAAATAATACTTCCTCTTCCTGCAGTTTACGTCAATTCACATTGATTATTGTCTCAGAAGAGACTCGCGTACAGGAAGTAAGTCTTTTGTGTTTCTGCATTTCTCGATCTCTCCATTGACGTAAGTATGATTTGCGCATTACGTCTTAGTAGTGGATTACAATAAGGAACAAGAAAATGGGCAATATCTACGCAACCCAATATCCGCTGTGTCGTTCAATACAGCCAGCTATAAGAGCTGCCGTTCACATATCCATGGTATCAGTTAGGAAATCGTGTCATTGGAAGCAGCTAGTGTGCTAGTCCAGACGCAAAAATCTTCTGATTGCCTTTCAGTCCAGGATGTTCGCTTGCCTGATACTAGTTGTCGTACTCAATTTGTTCTCTGGAGGGAACTCACGTAAGCCAAAAAAATAGTTTTATTGGAAAGAAGCGTTAATAATGGGGCTGCTTTTAAAGTTTCCTGTAATAGATACAATACATGCGAGGGTGAACCTTTGAGTGCAGAGAGATGCCCATGGCCGGCCCACGAAAACTTGAACCACGGCTGTCTGGCTTTATCTCTCGTCCATAAAGACACAGGGGAGGAGTGCTTCCGGGGCGATTGCAATTATTCGAACGCGAACACGAATGACCAATGTATTCCATACGACGGACTAGATGAGTTTGGCCACCAGTTTACCCAGCAATGCGTGTGTTTTACGGATAATTGTAATATAGTACCAGGGTCCACGCTTAGATATGACCACAACTACCCTTTCTACTAAAGTTGAATAACAAGAGACATTGTAATTCTACGATACAAACTATTTACTCCAACAATTCTGCAAATGTCATTCTCTATCAATTTTCTGATGTAATTATTTATGCAAATAAATTCCTTTAATCGCTGACGATAATACTATTATCTTCGTTGCAACTAAATATCCGATTTAGCAAGTGTCTCGGCTGAAACCTGCCATATTCAAGAAATAAAATTGATATACATATTGCTAAGGATTTAAATTTATACCAAGTCGACATAAGACCAAAACTCAATTTTACATTCAAACTGGCAGTGACCGTGTTGGTGCGATTTGAGTCCAATGCTGATCCTCTGTTTTATTTTAATCGAAGAACAATCGATTTTAAAAGGACTACGTTCAAGAAACGGCCCCAATGCGCTTTAGTATTCATCATTTTGCCGGAGACACGGGTTAGTTTGCTTCAGGCTATAATGAAAACGAGGATCTCAGTATAACATATATATGACCAAAGAACGCATTTATGTATTAGCAAAATTTGTGCTTCTATCAGACGACCGTATATGGAAACAACAATGCATGAGACAATACATCGCAGTACAAATCATTGTATAATATCTATCTAGCAGGTGGTAGCATGACGCCAGGAATGTATTCCTTCAATCTCATACTCTCATTCTTGCGGTTAAAAATGTTACTTTTCGGTAAGAACTTTGAATGTTCATCCTGTTAATTTTATTACTTTTCACTTTACGTTGGCAATTAATTCAGGTTAATCAGGGTTTTGTTTTCTTAGTAGAATTAACAGCGACATGCTTCCTTGGCTGAACATCAACAACTGAAATATAAGTGTCATTGACTATAATTTATAATTAGGTTTATTGTAAAGATACAATATGTATATCAAGAATACGTTAAATTAAGAAGGAGAAAACGTTAAATAGAAGTAAACGGTTAAACCGTAAGGCAATAGCTCGCGAGCTTCCCGCCAAAGATACGAATGACGAAAAAATTTGAAGAACTTCTTATTAATCGTGTATATTTTTCTCACATAAACGATTTTTGATATTTAATATTATTTTCACTTTTAGCTTGAGAACTGAGAACGTCACGAAGTAAGAAATGACGAACAACAACAATGTATATAAAACATCGGTAATAATGAAAACATTTTAGTTATCTTATTTTAACCAACTCGTGAACACTACGACTCTAAAACGCCAAATCCCAAGCTCGATCAGCCTATGCTGCCTAAAAAATGAATCAAATTTTGTGATCAAAATCAAAAAATGAAAATATTATTAACTTGCTGCATAACATGCTGGAAACTACCATTTACACTCGGTTAAATACGCACTACGCACAAGTAACAATAACCTTAATAGATATTTACTTCTATTTGGGTTGCTTAACAGAAACAACAGCGTGCCAATTTTGCTCATGCGAGAGGGGAACAAATACGACGTAGCTTGTAAGGAGCGTCTGGTATCCCAGTATAATCTATTGTTAATTCCTGTAACAGCATGTTTTGTGTTACATAGTTAAATAGCATCGACAACTAGTTTAGCACAAATGTTGCGAACAGACTTAAAATACGTATAGAACATGTATACGAAAAAACTTGTTGGCAAAACAAAAGTGTTTTTTTCACAGGCATGCCATACTATAATCAGCCAACATTCAGTATACATGAGATTCTGCTATAACATGTAAGGTATATACGATGTAATCAATTGAGAAACATTTTATTTACATGCTCTCCGAATGGTAGCCATACCTACAAAACTAGAGCTGAGTATGTTGACAGAGTGTTATGACTGCTTGATGACTTACATATTTAGTATATTATGCAAGGTATGGAATTTAGAGCAAGACTCCCTAGAGTTTGAGAGTATGTTGTAAAAGTATGTTTATGTTTTATTGGAAATATATTCGCGTTTTCCACGACAAGCAGAACACGGATACGGTGATGAGAATGGTAAAGCTGTTACGCAGTAAACATGTCATGAGAATTCACCAGGAGTGGGACGTAGAAGAAAATTTTTGTGTACCTGGTTTATTGATGTATGTGATCCCATTTGATGTCAATATGACATGTTGACACGCTGTTTGATATAAGTTGATTTGGTTTTTTGTTTTACTTTTTTTGCTCGCTACTAAAAATAATAGTTTTTTTTACTCCAAAACCGTCAGCAATCGAAATCAGTTTAATGAACTTAGCAATTCCAAACCTTCATTATTGAAATGCTTGGCTTGGTTGTTTCATGAAAGAGCTCCAAACACATTTTTCACCACCATAAATTACAATGATACGAACTATATTTGGAATTTTATTTCTGGTATTATTTTCTTACTTTCTGATTTCTGTCTGATAAACTATCAGAACACCTTTCCCTGTAATCCTGACCTGACAGACCCGAAGAATGTCATTTATTCATTGCGATAAACTATAAAATACCTCGATGGCGTTCATAGTTAGTATATTATGCAAGATGTGGAATTTAGAGTAAGACTCCCTATAGCTCCAGAGTATAACGTATGTTAAAAATTATGTTTATGTGTTAATGGAACTATGCGACACGGCAATTTTCCACAATAAGTAGATTACAGATACGGAGATGACAATGGTGAAGATGTTGATGTTACGCAATAAAAGTCAGAGAATGAAATGATACGTATTCAGCATGAATGTGATTGGAGTAGGAAAAAATTTATGTGTATCTGTAGCCTCTGGTGATCACAAGGCATATTTTGTGTCATTTGATTTATTTATGGTAGGATAAAGCGCTGCTTCACATATGTTGATTTGGTTTTTTGTTTTACTTATGTTGCTAACAACTAAAAATTGTATTTTTTTTCACTCCAAAACCGTGAGCAATCGACGGGAGTGTATTGAAATGAGCAATTTCATATCTTCATTACTTGACTGCTTGGCGTAGCTGCTCCATTCAAAAGTATAAAACCATTTTGCCATCGATAATTTCCTATTATTGGTGTTCAAAAAAAAATTTTAATCAAATTTTTTTGTATTATATTCTTTCTTTTTGAATGATATCTGTCTGATGACCCATCAGAACGCTTTTTCCCGTAATCCTGACAAAGAATGGACATGGATCACAAATTGTCGTATCATCTGGTTCACTTCCTACTCCTAAAATTGACGTCAATCGTTCCAACAAATACACAATACAATGAGTATTGTCTCTGAAGAGATTCACGCTAGCCGGGAAGTAAGTCTTTTGTGTATCTTCCTGGTCGACTTCTCTGTTGACGTAAGTAAGACGCGCATGTTATGACATAGTATTGATTGATACTAGACTAGCAGCAAGGAAAAAGCCATTGTCGTTACAAATTCTGCGAATTTCTTAACAAGATCAATAAACTACTGCGATGACCTACATAGTTAGTATATTATGCAGGGTATGGAATTTAGAGTCACAGCTTGAGAATATAACATATGTTAAAACGTATATTTATGTGTGGTTGGAACTATATACGTGTTTTCCACGACAAGTAGAATACAGAAACGGAGATGACAATGGCATAGGTGTTACGTAGTATAAATCTAAGTATATCATGACATGATACTTATTCATTATAAGTGAGATTAGACGAAAATTAATGTGTATCTTTAGCCTCTGGTAATCACAAGGCATATGCTATATACGATTTGATTTATGTCTGATAGAATGAAACGCTCTTTGATGTAAGTTGATCTAGTTTTTTGTTTTACTTTTGTTGCCAACAAATAAAAAATAGTAGTTTTTTTTCACTCCAATACAGTTCGAAGTCTACATCAGTTTATTGAAATTAGCAATTCCATATCTTCATTCCTTGAACGCTTGGCGTGGCTGGTTTTTGTCAGTCTACACATTTTTCACATCCATAAGTTGCAAACATTGGCGCTAACCAGGTCACAACCTTTTTTTAATTTTATTTTTTGTACTATTTTCTTACTTTTTGAATGATTTCTGTGCGATGACCCATCAGAACTCTTTTTCCGGTAATCCTGACAAAGAAATTGTATCTTCTGGTTAACTTCCCATTATAGCAGTTGACGTCAATCGTTCCAACACAAAATACAATTTGTATTGTCTCAGATGAGTTTCACGCCAACAGGGAAGTGAGTCTTTTGTCTGTCTTCCTGGTCAACTTCTCAGTTGACGTAAGTAAGATGTGTATTTGACGTAAGTAAGACGTTAACTATTGATTGCAACAATGAACAAGGAAATTGGCATTGTTCATTCAATCTGAGCTCCACGAGTATAAAATGGGCATTCCACATAGCTGTAGTATCCATTAAGTTATCTCTCAATTGGACGAAGCTAACTGCTAGCCTTAAACTCAAAGACATCCTAGGAAACTTCCTCAGTGAAGGATGCACACTTACGTGCTACTGGTTGTCTACCTTAACTTCCTCTATGGAGGGGAGGGTAAAGAACGTAAGTAAAAAAATCAATTATATTAACAAAACGTGTCACTAACATTGTCTGATGTATCTCAAGTTACGTGTTACAGTGGCATAACACACAAGGGAAAAACCACTGTAGAACAGAGGACATGGAACGATCAAGATTATCCTGATATGGTTTGCATGACAGCGTACGCGCGCTACATAGATCCAACCAACCAAGGCCAACCGGAGGATTACGCGGAATATGGGATTGTTAATCTCAATGGAGTGGAGGAGGGATGCGTATCGATTGAGGAGCAAAATCACCCATACTTCTATCATATTAAGAACTGCTTCTGTTATACTGACTTGTGCAACGAACCAGTAATCCCTCCTGGTCGTTCACTTTACGCGCTAGAGGAACCTAAAACACGTAAGAAAGTTTCCAGTTTTGTTAACAAAACGTGTCACTAATAGTGTGTTATTTATTTCAAGTTACGTGTGCGAGCGGCACATCACGTGGATATGAGATGGTGACAAAACCAGTAGATGGAGGAGTGGGGCGTAGAATTCATCTGGTTTGTGGTACAGTGACCTGGACCGACCCCGGACACGAAGAAGTCTACTATTTCATAGATTATGCCGAGGAACCCCAAGTTGAAGGATGTAGACAGGAGGTAGATGTAAACCAACTATCGGTTGTACTATGCTTTTGTTTCACAGACTCTTGCAACGTACCAGCAAGTTCTGGTGGTTCATTTTACAACAAATACTACAACTACTAATAAACCATTCAAATTCATTATTCCTAACTTAAATTTTGTTTCTCCATAAATTGTTGTCATTAAAAGCTCATGTAAAATCAAATTTCGAAATCACTCATTACATGCCTACATGTTTATTTAAAGTACATTTCACGATACTGATTAAAGTATTCTTATTGATTTTTTTATAACAAACTTAAATTTCCTTTTCAAGCCCTGGTACAGAATATTAATCACGGTCAATGCGGATTTACTAGGCGTTCATTGCTGCGGAGAACGGGTTCAAAGTGAAAAAAATACTTATCGCCGAGCGTCGCATAATTAAGCTCCCAATGTTGTTTAGTGATATTTTATGCGCTAAATATATGACTCTTCAACTGTGGTTTCTCACAGCTCTCCGTGCCAACTCACCCCCTGTAATATTAATGGATGCCATAATGAAAAGCTCATTTGATAGGCTTTTGTTCAATTGGTTTTGCATGGAATAGTTGTAAAAAAAACTCAAGAAGATGAATATTATCTTTTAAGTGTTTCCGAACTAAAAATGAGCTCCTTTGTACAGTTAAATGGATGCTTTTCCTCACTGATAACAATATGAAATAGATTAGTATTAGTAGCATGCAGACCTAGCTGGCTATCAACTAGAAACAGGGCATTGGTATTCACTTCAATTTGGGTGTATTGTAATAAACAAAATAGCGATTGTTTGGTTCGTGTAAGATGGGAATATAAAACTGAAAACTTCAAACTGGGAAGTTTGAATTCCTGTAACATCGTGTTGTGTTATAAAGCTACATCGTGCAAACAATTAATAGAAGTACGCATCATACTACATATGTTACAGTCAGTGCACATATTTATTACAAGCTTAACTATGTGTTCAGAGATAACTCATTTCCTAAATACTCGCCAAGTACATTCGGAAACAGATGTATGGACTTGGTTTTTTAGTAAACCCGGATAAAACTAATCCTAAAATTCACGAAATGTTTTAACATTCCCTACACATGTCATCCTCGTGTTGTATTTTGGGTCAAGTATAACATGAAGGTTGCTACGAACATAGTTCTCAGACTGCCTAATACAGATGTTGATCGTGACGGACAGATGGCCGTACCTTAAAGCATTACGGCTTTTAGCCTTCGTAATACACGTTAGAATTGAGTAGTAATCTATTAACTGTCTGAAAATAAAAACACTAGAGCCCAACTTTGGCGCATTTTTGTTTATCATAATGTAATGAATGAGGACAAAATATATTGCCAGGTACATTTTGATCCATTGAAACTTATAATAATTACATCTTTTCATTACATGAAAACTAGTCAACTTTTACCTATAATTTCCTTTCATTGTTTATTTCTTACACTTTCCATTTTCATGAATGTCACCTTATATGTAATAGTTCACTGCTCACCCTTGCACTTGGCGTTTGCCGTTCAACAAATAAACATAGATAACATGTGTACCTCACACCCCCTCATGTTTTTGCCAACTATCGATAAACCCGTAAATATTCCAAAGTAACCAATGAAAATTCTAGTTAGAAATTCGCTCTAATACAAGGCGATAAGAACGTAAAGGTACTCTCCGATTATCTGATAACATCAGGATTTGAATACATATTAGAATCAATAGCTCTGGCTTCGAAAGCGTAGATCACGTAGGGCGTAGGCGTACGGGCCATTTACCCAAGTAGTCCCATGTGACCACTTAACCGGAAGTGTAAAGCACACTATGTCATTAATCATTTGCATGTGCATTCGACCTATTGTACATATGCACTGAAGGGACTTGCATGCTTAATTAAGAAAAAAACAATTACTTGGTAATTATTTGTAACAGGTATTATATTTGTAAATATTTTCTTGAACTCCACCCTCTACCCCCTGTAAAAGACACACCTTGTTTTCAACAGACAGAATCCTTCGGAGTTTCCTGTCCTTAGCGTTTGTAGGAATGTTCCTGTCGTTTGAAGATGGGTTTGCTTGCTGAGTCAATTTATCTACAAAGTAAGTATCATGTAGTGCAAAATGTATAAACAGTTTTTAAAATGACCACCAAATTCAAAATTGCCAACTCACTCATGAACTCAGTAGAGCCTTGTAGGTGAACAATGTGCAAGAGCAACCTCCAGGGTCAGAACTTTTTAGATTGAGGTCTCAGCAATAAGGGTCCATCTGAGTATTTCAAAAACTCCTTTCATTTTTAAAGCAATACAAAAAAATTATTTGCCTGATAGATTTAAAGCTGACGCATACCCGTGTTCCTAAATTCCAAAACAAATTATGTAAAAAAGAAACTCTTCTCTTTAATTTATTTCCAAGCTATAGCTGACGAATCATTTTTTAATTTTGCTGCTTACTTACAAACACTCGGCGTATTCTGCAGATTTAATTTCTCCACGATGGCTCACAATGAATAGTTTCGTGATTTTTTGAATTGCGACAAGATTTAAGCTTCCATCGAACCAATTAGGGAAAACGTCACTATACAACCCAAAGTATTTATTAATATTTGAAAACTCCTAAACACAAACAGGAAGGTAAACATCTGGGAAACACAAATGTAACTAAAACGAAAATATATCACAAAGTTTAACGATTCTTACTAACGCTTTAATGCAAACCAGTGTAAATGAAAAATTAATTCCCAAAATTTTAAAACAATCGACCTGAATAATAGAGATTTTAACATATTCTTTGGAGTCTGGACTCACAGCTGCTGTATATGTGATAATGTTGTTCGATATCTTCCTAATATGTATGTAAGCTTGACGGCGTTCAGCTTTACTTATGCATGATATAGCTAGCAATGAGTAAGTATTTATCTTCATAGTGTTAGCAAAGTTGAAAAACACGGTTGATACTCATATATATTGCGTACGTATAGAAGTTTAACGTTGCGTAGTATTATGCTCACTATAATGAAATAGAGGATACTGAAAAATAAAAAGCCACAGCCAGCTGTATGATATAGTGTATCCATATTAAACAGGTCTACCCACACATGTTAAAGGATCGACGGTATAGACAAAATTATTGCTAAATGCCCTATCCGCTTTATGGTAACACTCCAAAGCCGTGAGGCTGTGTCCAAATGCTAGAGTAATTTTGTGTTTTCCACGATGACTACAAAAACGTTAACCATGCAACAAAAATGATTTAGTGTATATACCGCGGTACAAGTCATGTTTGCCATAACACGCACATAAAGTGACAGGTGAAGAATGTTACAAGCTTATTTGTTCCTCTCCACATTACAAGGGCACGAAAGAGGGATGTTATCCAGACGACAGAGAAGGTCCACATTATCGGGAAATCCGGAATTGCGTGTTTCACAGATAATTGTAATACCTTACCAAAGTCTTAATTTACAACTACGCTAATTATTAAAGTAGAATAACCCAAGACATTGTAATTATGCAATACGCAATATTTACTCCATTCATTCTGTAACTGTCCTTCTCGTTCGATTTTCTGGTAAATATTTTCTGCCAATAAATTCCTTTGATCGCTCACTATATTGGAACTGGTTTTTTTGTTAGCACTGTCCGATTAATCAAATATCTCGGTTGGAAACCTGCCATATTCAAGCAATCAAATATCGTTGCGTTTCCCTCCTCTTTATGATAAATCAAATATATATTGATATACGTGTTGGACCATTAACACGGATAAGTATTTAAATTTATACTAATTCAACATAAAATCAATACAAATCTTGGGTGGTATTTGAATCGAAGAACAATCAATTTTGTCATGTTCATGAAACTAACACAAACTACTTTAGTTATCATCTAGACGCTGGAGACGTGGATCATTCGTGGAGCGTGGAGCGATCGTGGAGCCAAGCCGTGGTGTATGAGTGGCTAAGGTATTTGACTGGGATCCCAGGTTCAAATCCTAGTCCGCTCAGCCCGGCTTGGCTAATCCTCACTTGGCTCGGTGCGTGTTCTTAGAACCAGTAAGGGGTGGGGTAGGCTGTACTCCGAGTGCTGCTGTGTGAGTACAGCCTCCTTATAGAGTTTCCTTCTCTATAAGAAGTCCGTCGGGAAGAAATCCCTTAGGGATATCGACAATAAGGCGATAAAATAAATAAATAAATTTTGCTGCTCAATATAATGAAAACGGGGATCGCAGTATAACATGTGGTCAAAGAACACCTTTATGATGAATAGGCGATCGGCGTCACTTGGGTTTTTATCAGACGACAGGATATGGAAACAACAATGGTTTACACTGCACAAATGGCGCTGCACAAATTATCGTATAATAGAGAGGATTAGAAAGCTTTTGCATTCGCCATTTTCGTTCAGTTTTGTGTTCAAAACCAATTTGAGTGCAAAAATGAATACAAAGCCAGAATGAATTGCAGTCAAATGAAGTCACTTGACTGCATTGATTGCATTCGACTAGTTTGACCTCTAACAAGGCACACTTCGCCCCGACAGGAGGAGAAAAAAAAGTATACAACAGCATCACTACAAGTCCCAGGTCATATGAATCTCCAATTTTTAGTTGTTTTAATTGCGCGAAGGAAAAAAATATTGATGAAGCCTTTAGGATCTGATGTTTTAATTTATATTCTTAATTAATATTAATTAATTAATTAAAATTGAAACTGCGACGGGACAAGACTGATGTGTTGTGAGAGTTGATTGTTTCTATTGGAAGTTATAACAGGTGATCATTGTTGTGGGTCATCATCACTTCACCATTTCCCAAAAGCAAAAAACTAGCGAAATCTGAGCTGATTTCTGACTTTTCGTTGGGAACCCTTTTGTATTTGTGACTCAATGCAACGATAATATTGAAAACAAGATATTTAATGCTGCTTAATGTCTGATTAAGAGTTTAAAAAACGGAAGATATGACCTCAAATGTGTATTTTTGAATTTATGTTGGCTTTTTATTAGCGTTTTGCTCCCTAAGTAAAATCAACAGCAACATGTTTACGTGGCGGAATATGGGAATATCAACAAGTAAAATGCAAAGGGTATTAACTGTAAAATGGGTGTAGAATAAAGAAACCATATATCCTTATTTGATTCACTTTAGAATACCAGAAAGCTCATGGACAGAATCTAGTAGGCATGTATCATATGTATAACGTAAATTCCTGTAACAGCATTTTGCATCACACTTGCCAGTCTATGAAAATGTACACATTTTTCAAAACAGAAACGGCATGATATGACTTTCACTCACAAAATAAGCCTATTCCAGATCAAATAGCCCCAGCACCTCCTTATACGCTTTTCATTTGAACTATAAACAGGAATGTTCTGGTTTCGCGGAAAACTAGCGATTATTTGTATGTCAAACAAAAGCAATGATAGAGCTCCAGTTGGATTACTTTGGCATTGTGTATTCAAAGAAAGTTCATCATCATCACTCATCACTTGCAGTTCTATCAGACGACAGGTACAGGTAAAAGTTTCAAATGTTTTTCCTGTTACTTTTACATTTTACTTGGGTTGGCCTTTCTAAGGTTAATCAGCGTGTTTCCCCTTAGTATAATCAACAGCATCATACTTTCTTGGACGAATATCAATAGCTGAAATGCAAAGGTCATTAACTTTAAATCGAATGTATTGTAAACAAACAATAGATCATAATTTCATTCGTTGTAGATGCGAGTAAATACAGGACAACTCAAAGAAGACGCCTGGCAAGGGAGAATCAACAGTATAACCCAACTTCCTGTAACATCATATTTTATCACAGTTGTCGGTCTATGGAAGCGTACACATTTAGTAACAAAGGAAATTGGACGATTTATCTTATATCTGTACTCACTAATTTGGCCTATTCATGAAAACTAGCCATAGCTGATTTTCATACGTTTATCATTTAAACTAGAAACAAAATTTTCCTGGTTTGCAAGAATAGCAGGGAAAAAAGTGATTATTTGTATGCCAAATTGAAGCATTAATCGAACTCCAATTGGTTTAAGTGATTGCATTTACAAAGGAAGTTCTTGATTTAAAAATGACGTGGGTGCAACACACGGGAACCTACTCCAAATAAAGAAGTGGTGGCTAGGCTCTGTATATATCTCTGAAAAATCATTCACCTACTGGTAAAATAAGGAACTCGTCAGGATGGTTTTTTAAAATTGCATTTCAGTGGAAACATTAATTTTATTACATTATTAGTACCGTTATGAACACGGACGGGAGTTTTCAAAACTTTTCCAGAATTGATTGATTTGAAACCTCGTGTTTCTACGATTACAGTAAAGAATTTTTCGGTGGTCAGCAACAACGTCAAAGAGTACTCGGACCAACAACAGTGATCTGATAGTTCAAAATTCATGCTCTTTAGAAACGCTTTTCTCTGTCATTTAGGCATGTATTTAAGCAGGTGCTATTAGCTGCTTACGATTGGGGAATAAAAACAACTCACATCAACATATTTTAATTACAAATATTCCAGTTTTGAAGTACTAGAACTCCACTCTTAACGTGTTTAGTCTGCGATTCGGCTGAACGAAATCAGCTCAAAAATGCGATATTACCATTTTAAAATCTTGTCATTGCAACTAATATCTGTATATGTCTAAACTGTCGCATTCACAACACATGTACACCGGACTTTTTTTGGTAATCCTTTCGAATTACTTCTCGAGGTGGAGGAGAGGGAGACTGAAATTCGCTCATTTCAAATTTCTATCTCATAAAGGAGAAACCTGACTAATATCATCATTAATACTGTTGGTAGTATTTATACATATGTACATATGTAACCCAATCCATTAAATATTTCTTCAAATTTCGGTTTTCAAAACTATCGGTGATCATTCACAACAGAAGTTACTACTTAAGCAATAGCATATTAACAGTGAGAGGCATTTCATGCATTCAAGATTAGTCAAATTTTTCTCAACACCAGTTGGAAAGATAAGGTTACTTAGTAATTACAACTTCGACTCTATCTTAACTCTAGTGATTTAAACATTTGCATCGCATTCAGGAGAGAAACCATGCACAGCTTGGGTTAGACAGGTTTTATTCTTGTTTACTGGAGTTGTAAAAGTCTGGTCTGGTTATTCGTTTTTCTTATGACAGAGTAACTGCATACATGCTAATTTATTATGTAATACGCGAAAAAAAAAACACACATTGGTAATAAATATGATCAGTTTGGGTTCATTTTACATGAAAAGTGATATGAGTGAGCGTTTAATTTGTTTATGAAAGATGATAATAAAAACCGGAAAGCTCATAGGCAGCGCCAGGTAACCGATTATCATACAGTGGAGATTACTGTAACAGCATATTGCGTTACTGAATATGTATGTTTACGATTAGCTACTGTGAAAATGACACAACTTTCAATAGTTTAATTCACTAATCTTCAGTTAATATACAAATGTAAATGACAAGCATGTCCCAGGAGCTATTCATATAAATTCAGTGTAACTATAAAAACATACTTAAGCATTTGGTGCATGCCAACAAATATAAACGATTAACTTCGATACTTCTGTGAAATAAGCCAATATGCAGCCCAATCAATTGTGTGTTATGCATATCATATCAAACAGTCTTTGATGAACAGAAACTAAGTATGTATTTTATTTAACCTAACAAAAATATGGCGATGAAACTTATTCGGTAAAAATCGTCATCAAAGTATTGGGAATATTGCATGAAAATCCTTTAGCAAAATAAAAATTCCGAAGCAAAATGGTTTTCCATCTACTTAACATCAGTTAAGAAAAAAAATAGTTAATGCTGTTGAAGTTGTTTTGTTATTTTGGTAGCTACCTTCCAACTGTGTTGATTTGTGTTACATATAGGATAGACCTGCCATCGATTCCCAGCAAAAAGAAAGGACATTGATATAAAAAAGAAAGGACACATTGTAACCTCAGAAATAATGAGTTTTATTTATATTTTTTGGTCTAAAATTCCGCCCATTATGTGCAAAACTAAGCAATTGTTGGCAGATTTGTCACTTTTGAGAGAAAATTATCCGTTTTGATACACGAAAATTGTTATTCTGATCGTAAGTTAGGCCAAAAACGGATACTTTTTCGTAAAAATTTTGAAAGAAAGGACAAAAGGACGCTTTGGTCAAAAGAAAGGACGTCCTTTCTTTTGGTTATTGTGGGTCGAAAAGAAAGGACTGTCCTTTGAAAGAAAGGACGTATGGCATGTCTAATATAGGATTGTGCTTGGTAGAGAATTCCGCGTAGTGAGCAATGTTTTAAGGATGTATACGAACTGGTTCGCTCCAGCTACACGAAAAATAACGTATGTGGTTTAAGTTTGAAGCAGTTCATAAACCAATAATTTTGATAACGGAAGTTGTATGGGCTTACTTCAAATGATCGTTCAATGTCTTCTGGAGGGCATTTGGTAATTTTAAAATATTTGCTGATATTTAGGTACTTGGCGAAAGATATGCTTGCGTACATCTCAAATCCGTTTGAACTTTGATGAAATTGTCATTATAGTGATAGTTACGAGACTATAAATTTTCCTGATTTTTTGAGTAAAACTCAAAAAGAACGAAGAATTTCACATTTTACGGGAAGGTTGTCATTTACACTTTTGTTTCATATTCATCAATGAACAAAAGGAGCTACTAAAATTTAGGATTTTGCCAATTTTTAACAAAAAATACGGCCTAATTACGAGTGGTAGTTTCAGTACTATTTTTTGATGCGCCCGGCTTGAAATTAACACCAGTCGAATCAGCGTGGTCGATTCCTTAACATCCCGTTGAAACTTACCCGGGCGAGTCAAAAAATCGAAAGTTATATCGCTTCAAAATTTGAGCAATTATAGCACCGAGAGGTAGATGATACAAGACGTCAATTGGATGTATAAAAATATCGAAGCAGTACGTGTAACAAGTAAACCCAACATGTATGTATGCATGGATATTTCTGAAACAGACAGACAGTTTTTTGTCTGGTTTTGTTATGACAAAAAAAACATAAAGTGATGCGCGCTACACTTGGAAAAAAGGTAGGGGCGATACTTTATGCATGCGTTGTCTGAAACCCTATAGGTATGAGTTCATTTGAAGTAAGCCATGGTTTATCCAGAAAACTGATTCTTGAAATTTCTGGAGCTTTAATGCACAAAGAAACCCCTATGATTCGTGATACGTGTCCCAACCGGACACCACAACCGAAATTGTCGACAAGGAAAAAGTTTCTAAAAGATTTTGCACAAGAAGACAAATTTTTATCCCAAAGGTTCTGGTCACAGCTGTTTTAATTGATTGGCTGAATGGAACAGAAACTCAATTGTAGTAAATAATGGACGAAACAATATGCAAGATTGAAACGGAGCGTCTTCAAAATCAGCGGTGAGTCCCAACTTACATTAACTTAATTCTAGTCATTTACGTTTACAATTGAAGAACACTTGAGCCGTCATCCAAATTAATTTTTTGGGTTTCAGGAAGCAGCTGGGGCAATCAGATTGCCATGTTTGGGTCGCACCGAAATACCGCAAAGATTTCGCAGATTATAAAGTGACTCAGTTACAAAATCCAGCTGATAACTCTGATATTAGCCACGGTGTTACAAAGACAGAAGGTTCAGTCCCTTTAGGCATGAATTTTTATTTCACCAAATCTCCAGCCATTTAAACTATACTCATATATACCAAACTTACAGGTGTTGCTGGACAAAACGTGTGTGAAGAGCCGCAAAAAGTGGAATTGTCTACCACTCCTCAGATAAACTTGCATCCAACACCTGGGGGAAATCAAAGGCGAAGCTGGTGCTGTAGACACCTCCACGAATGTCAGAAAAATGTGAAAGAAATGATTTGTTTCGGATATTGCGCTTGTTGTTGCCCGTGTTGGTGTGTATATTTGTATTGTAACATCTAAAACTTAAGCAGAAGATAGAAGATAACAACAAATTGTCACAAACACCAGATCTGAAATAAACCTTTACGCTCTTTTTATCTAATAATGGTGATTTGCTGAAAAAATATTTCAGAGCTGTAAACCAGAGTGTTCATAATTCCATTCATGATAGTTTGAGTAGGAAACTTTGAATGCTTTTAGCTTTTGTCATAAATAAACTTTAGAGTCGTATTAATCCGTAGACTTCGCTTCCGCATTATAAGAAAGTATGAGAAAAAGACTGTCGATCAATTATGGTGCATTATGTGCTCGTCCTAATGCAATGAAAGATATTATAAAATATATTTTTGCGAAATAAACTTGTATGCATTGGTTTCAATTTTTGTTTCTCACCACGGTAGGCGACTGGAAGAAGACAGATCAGGAATACTCAATGGTTGAGACTACATGACGTGATATTGGAACCTCAATTTTAATGATAAAACATACATTCTACGTATGTTGCATTTGGGAGATTTATGTGAAATTGAGTGTGAACAAAAGTGTATAGTCTCTGGTGATTGTGCTATTGGGTTTGGAAATAACGGAATCAAACCTATGTATGACACGAGTCGATTTCTTGTTGTTTTAGTTCTGTTGCTAATCGTAAATAAAATGCAAGTTTTTTCTTTCCGAAAATATTGTAAAGCGGCACAATTATATTGAAGTTTGCACCTCAATTGTTTTCCATGAATGCTTGGCATGGCATTTAAAAAAACGCTGCTCAATATATTCCCAATTACGTTTAACTTTTTAACTTTTACGTTTTTCATGGTTCCAAAGGAAAGTTAATTTCGGGTGATACAGAACAAGACGTTTTCCACCAGTAACGTTATTATATTCTGTTTCCCTTTGTAATCCCGCAGTTGACACTAGTGAATACACGTTGATTACACTCTGTGTCTCCAAACAATGAGATTCACGTCAAACAGGAATCAATCATTTTGTGTTTCCGCATGTCTGTAATTCTAATTTGACGCAAGTAAGACGGCATTGTTTGAATTGTAATAAGGAACAAGGAAATTGTAATTGTTTGTAATGCACGTTCCGTGAATGGTATGTATAGAAGCTGCCGTCTACATTTCCATGTTATCAATTGGCACACCTCACAATCGGAAGGAGCCACAACAAACGGTAACACCAGCGAAAATTATCACTATTCAGGATGTACATTTATTTAACACTGGCTGTTCTACTTAATTTCTTCTGCGGAGGGAACTTACGTAAGCCTAGCAAAATTGTTTAATTGAAAAGAGGCATAGCTAATGGAGCTGTTTTTTTTCAAGTTGGATGTTATGGGGGAAACACATGCTTGGGGGAAAGTCCGGTTCAGGTTCAATGCTTTAATCCTCCTA
>JAAXOA010000652.1:0-20876 GCA_036561885.1 Salina celebensis
TTTTCCAGATTTTTTGTTTTCGAAAACTTGAGCCTGGTTTATGCAAGTTTCACAACAAACAAGAAGCTAAACCAAGGAAACCAACATGACCAGGAATTTCATCAGAAGCTTTTTGTAGTTTTCGGGTGATACCATGCCTATAACCTTGAAAAGGGAACACTAACGAATACGATCTTTATCCGGATATATTATTTTGTTTTGCATGTTGCAAAGAAGGATTTACTCTTAAATCCATATATCTGCACAATATATTTTCATCAACTTAGCCACAACGAGGTCATCAGCTTGTTTCACCAGAGAAACCTCCAGCAAAATGACGCAACATGTATCCAATTTTTTTATACATTTATATGCTTTCGTCAATGCTTTCACAGTGTCTGGCCCACTTTTTCTTTACGTAGCAAGGAAAGTGGACATCTATGATGATAATTTATTGCTTTCTAGTATGTATGCGAAGAGTATTGAGATTAGTTTGCTTGCATTAGTATGTATTGGAAAAGGATTTCTACAGAGTTCTCCGAGTTCAGAGAAGAACCCCACAAAACTGAATACATCAATCGTCTATGTTGTTGTGACTACAAAATTGTAAGTAAATGGCATCCTAAAAACGTATATGTACAATTGGTTGACAATCATTGATCTTTAATAGCGTTTGATCATGAAACAATTTAACATAGAAAAATATGACAATTGATTTTCTTAATAGCGTCGGTTAATATAGTAACACTAATGCACTTATTGTACCAAACGAGTGCAATATGTACGAATTAGTGAAAATTCAATACAGTAGTAGATGAGCTCAATTCGCATCACTGAAGTATATATCGCAGTTTCTTTTTATATGGACGCAAACTAGCCAACAATTGCAAAATACAAACAAAGTCCACTTCAAAACTATATACCAGTCCATTACATGACATGGGTTTGTCAGTTGGATTCTAGGACAGAATGTCAGTCCAAATAATATTTCTTGCGCTTTGGGTCAAACATTTTGTATAGCTGCAAACAGTATGGCCTTGGTCATACCTCGGCCGTATTTGATGTGGGTTTGAAAAGCAAATATCTTGAACACGGCCAAATATCATCTTCGTTTTTGCAAAAAGAGAAGTTGACTAGGAAAGACATAAAAGATACACAAGCACAGCTGCTCCTGTCATCGTACACTTAAGTGCTTTCACCACAACAAGAGAAAAGAACAAAGTGCCTTTTCTAAGGCTATGTGCACTTTTTTCTTCCTTTGCCACTTCCACAGTCAGAACCGGAAAAGTTTTTTTCTCTTTTGTTGTTGTTCTTTCTTGTAAAATGTTGCACTCTACTTGTTTGGAACTTTCTTAAAGACTTGCCCATCCCCGGATGTTTCATGGAAAAAGTACAACAAGAGCCTCCATAAGTACATTTTATTAAGAGTCAGAGAAAACACCGGCTTGAAGTCTACCATCTACTTTGCGCGTTTTACTTACATCCCTGTGGTAGTTGTTTATCTAGCAGTTAAAATAATAGAAGCACTTGTGCTCTCTGGCAAGAAGTTTACTAAGTCTGATGTATTTACTGATTTCTTAAAAACTAAGAAAACTTTTAAATTAGGTGACCATTCAAGTGATAACTAAAGTTCTCCTGTTTTATTTCATTGCTTAGAATATGGCACAAGATTCGTTGTAAGCCAGAGAACCACATGAAAACTTTAACCAATCCGTAATTTTTTAGATTAGTTTAGTTCCCTCCACAAGTACAGCTTTCGAGGAAAGCTTCACAATTTTTGTGGAGTAGCGTTATAATCAGCTAGACCACCTACCATTGTGTAATGAGGTTTTTTATAATGGAACTTAAAGAAAGAATAGTTCAAAAATAAACACACTTTAGATGCAAAATAAGTTTTTGTTTCATTCGCTTTCACCAATCCATGAATAAAATTATAATAATATAGGCATATAGGCTTCCGAAAGTTAGATGCATTATTTTTGAGATTCCGTAAGCTCCCTACACTGGAACTAAAACATAGAATCTACATAACGTTTCATTCTTCCCCCAGAATATTGCCTTGCGCCTCCATCAATACATTTTTCTCCGATTTGTGCTTCCACCAAAACTATTTAAAAAGTTTTTCTCGCTACCATTATTATCCTCGCATAACCCACTCATTCTGAACAGGCTTTCTACAAAGTTCACTGTGTCGCAAAGTGGAATAAAGTTTAAACCGAGAAAGTTTTGCAGATGCTGTGAAAATAGTCGTATTTTTATTGCCCAAGTTTTAAAAAATTGTAGTTTTGTTACATTTTCCCGAAGTAATATTTGGCACACAAAGTCTTGTTTTTTTTCACATATCATAAACACTGTTTTTAGACCTGTAAGGCGTAGGCATTGTTGTACAGATTCATGCAATCCTTGACATATTTGTAGGCGTAAACTGCATCGACTTCCGCCATCCGCTCTCACTAATATCTATGTACATACATGGAACGGATGCCAACTCCAGTATAATCAAAAAATATAAAATAAAAATCCTTCTTTTTGTAGAATCCTCTTTTTGTAGAATCCTCTTTTTGTATTTTTGAAATTCCCTTTTTCTGCGATCGAGTTTCACACGAAAACCTTCATCAAACACAATCTTTCAATTCATCTTGTCATGACTTTCTCATGGCTCACGGTTATTAAATCAATATTATGCGAGAACAACACGAAAGGAACAGAGCAGAACTAGAACCTTCCAATGATTTGGCATTAGGTCATGTAGTTTTTCCCATCGATTCGTTCTAGAGGCTAAATCCGTGTTCAATCCGCCTATAGCCTTCCTCGTTTGTAGTGGTTCATAGTTCATACCACATTGATTTGACAAATCTTAGAAATGAAATATTTATGTGATAATGATGATAAAATCAAGATTTTGTTGACATGAAGCAATGCAAAAATGCAAATGCAGGGCAATGAACCACTAAAAATGTATTTTGTCTCAGAGTTTTACGTAATAATATTATGTAGTAAAACAAAAATCTGCTATGCTAAAGGGGAATCGAACTAATCAAAATCAAGTCAACGCCAACCCACGGCAGAAATAAAAAAAAATGGCAAACTTTAGCTAAACTTAAATAGTGTAAATAACAAATCGGTTTGGGTTAAAATGTTTACGGCAATATCCCAATAAAAAACTATTCACACTTTTCCGAAAAAGTACAAATGTATAGTTTCTTCATTCTACCTCTTACCAAAATCTTATGGTAATGTACTCTTCACAAAATGTAAGTAGATAGCGTAGGCAGATTAAAATAGATGTTTTCGTTTATCATTAGGTTGTTTTCATCCAGAATTCATTTGTTCATGATCATGACTGTCAATACATAATGCTGTGGATTTCGCTAACTTGCGTTATATTACAATCTATCGAATGCTTGAGGTAGACATTGACATTTTAATTGATATAATATAGTTAAATTATAGAGAAACAGTATGTCTACTGTGTACTATAAAAAATCTAATACCATTCTTGATTACCCACTTTCATTTAATATAAAGACTGCATTAAAGTCAATTTCGAAGGACGGTACAATTAAGACAATGCAGATATCATTGACGGAGACAGTAAGGAAAAAATCATCTTGTATTGAGTTGGGTCCTCAAAACTCAAATGCTCAAAATCGATAAAATAATATACAGTAAAATTGGGGAAACTTTCCACGTTCACAGTTTTCCTGTAGTCAAGAAAACGAGCATAGAAATGAGGAAAGTTACTGGATTGAAAGATGAAAATCGCACCTAAAGTGCCGACCCATATATTTCGATTCTATTTCTATTATATGATGTAATCTTGATGAGAGCTAAGAAATAATTTATTCTTGTACCGTTCTTGATAAATTAACAGCACACAATGGAAGTAATTTTGCTCTCTTTGAGCTCTTCAGTGATTAAGAAACTCAAAATGAAGCAAGAAACAAAGAAGTTTTTTTCTCATCTTTCAACTCGCCATCAATTACAGTATTAATGAAAAATTCTGGCATATTATTAATTATTGCAGAAGCAAAATCTTCAATTGCTTCAAAACCCATATTTTCGGAAAATGGTTCTAAAATTTCGATACGTACGTGCCATTAGGACCAGCTTTTTCAACATTTAAGGAAAAACACAAATTCTGTCATTAAGAATTTATGAGATTCTTTTCTTTACTAAAACAGTACACTGCATAATATTCGTTCAACAGTTCACAGTCTGCTGCCAACATCTCCCTTAGAAGAGCACTAAGACTTTGTACAGTTATGTATTCACCTCACTGTGACAAGGCGTGATGATGTTGTACTGAAGATTCGCGAGTCGAAGGAAGTATATGGCTACCAGGGATAAATAACACAAGACAAACCTGAACATTGGAGTGTTTTATCTCCTCAGGCGTGATACCAAAATGATGATGATGATACTCACCGTCTCAGATGTGGTTTTCCTATTGTAGTATTGCTGAACGACTTTTCAGATCACGATGACGAGTTTTTATCCGACCCATTCTTCCACTCGTCTCACTCAAAAGCAGAACAAGGAGGCGTGATAATAATGATATCATTTCACATCACCTTTCATAATATCCGAAACATATCCATCTACATCATACCAAGCCCATTATTTTTTGTCGCTATTTCCTTCCCTTTGACATATGAACCGGGCATGCATACATACTTCAGTCTTACAAAATATTTATTACGTATACGTCATACGTAAATAGGTAAGGTACCTCCCTTGTATGTATTTTATGATGCCTTCTCTTGTGTTTTTGTGTAACTGTCTTCAACTAGATTCTAAATGTCAGATTTTGGCTTATTCTGTATGTGGGTGACTGGCCATATTCCAGAAAGCTTTATAAGAGTACAAACATTTTTTCACGGATGTTGGCTATAAATCTACCTTCGCATCATTTCCATATGTATATCCAGGAAAAGCGTCATTCCACTGTCATCATCATGTTGAAAAATTCAAAGCAAAAAGAGAGAAAAAAAACAACCATTTTTCCACGGATGTTGGCTATAAATCTACCTTCGCATCATTTCCATATGTATATCCAGGAAAAGCGTCATTCCACTGTCATCATCATGTTGAAAAATTCAAAGCAAAAAGAGAGAAAAAATAGTACTAAAGGCTGATGGCCATTAGTACTCAAGCTTGAGTTTCCCTTTGATGGCTAACCAACCATTGTTTGCGTGAAGCACTGAACTGACACTTTATAGGACAACACATAATCGCATCATAATTCAGGCGTAACTACACGCATAAAAATTAAACGACTGTGACAAAATTTTCAATAAATGTCCTCTAAGAGGAAAACGTAATTTCGTTCGTAAAATGGAATCCGCGGTTATCTATAGATACATGTTGGTCGCAGGTCGCAGCATACATTCAAGCAGAAAGTGTTTATTGTTTACTCCATCAAGTTCCAAGATGGTATGCTATAATTCAACCAGTATCTTGTTTTTGCGTGTTCTCCTATAACCTAGTGAAACCATCCAGATTATTACATTTCAGCAAAATTGTTTTGCAGCTCTTGTTCATCGTTACGTTGGATTTCACGACTAGGGTAAGGATAAGAATGGCAGCTCATTGAATTTTCTCTTGATGATAGCATTACGCTGAGACCCGTTACATCTATTCTGGTTGAGAGATCATTGCATTTCCTCTCCTTGAGTGAAAAGTAAGGAAGCGTATAACGAGAGACTCCAGATTATTTGACTTCTTCCAAACTTAAAACTTGACAATACTAACAATACCGGTGACAGTAACAAGGATATTGATTTGATGACTGATGATATTATGATGGGGTTTATATATTGTAGGACACTAAATAGACGCGTGGATATGTGTTTTTGTGAGAAAAAAACATGATATTCTTTGTTAAGATCCATTATAATCCATGAGTAGTAAATACTTATACATAAATAGTTTAAAGTTTGCGGAGATGTATTACGGCCAAGGAAAAATACAACCATACTAAAAATACTCAAATACTAAAATATGCAATTAAATGACAACGAAACGAAAGAAAGATACATACTACACACGCAGTTAAAAAGATAGTTTAATTGTGAAGCTGTATCTTTTCGTTATCTTTTACTGCTATACAATGCAAGAACTGAGACAACAACGAATGGGTTGATGAGTTAACTTGTTTTGTATCATTTCTGCCAGCTTACGCCTGTCTGTCATTGAAATTCTTAAATTGCTGAACACGGCATTACGAAGCACTAACTACAAAAACTACACACAATATAATTCGCAATTCGCACTATAAAAGAAATGGAGTGTAAACCAATCTCCCAAGAGAAATACATAAATGATAAAGCGTCCATGAAATGAATATGTGGAGGCTCTTCACCCCCAAAAACCAATATCAAAGTCTTGTGGGCTGCTGCACCAGATACCAGTGCTACTGCATAATAACTCATCTTTTATAGCGAATAAGTAACTAAAATTTGCTCGTGTGAGCATTTTTCCTTATAAATAAAGACATCTTTTCTGCAGCAAACAGCTGAAGAAAGTTAAAAAACAAGCATTTTCTGGTCCTACGAGCGTAAAAATAGAACACACACCAATTTTATATTATACACGAGTTGATCCTAATAGATAGTCCCTAGTCACAAAATCAGTCAGACTTTCCTCTTCATAAACCCAAATAGTAAGATTTGTGCTATCTAAAAAGAGTGTAAAGAATATTAGAGTATGCCACGTGTAACAAATCAACACTGACGCGTTCATTGTGTTGTTGTGACTGGTTGCGCTTTACTGTTTCATCTTACTGTAACATTGGATGTTGCGAGTTGTGTTGTGAAGCTTGTGAATAATGAAAAGACAATCTTAATTTTGCACGAGGTTGCTACAGCAGCAGTCAAATTTTCTTACGAATGCGAATGTTCTTGGGCGAACAGACAACAGACGCTGTTTCACCAAGGAAGCGTCCGCTTCGCCTGAGGCATTTGTGAAACCGTTACTAGTATGTGCAATATTTCATTTTACACTGGTGAACAGTACAATCTATGCATGCTTTCTAAATTTAAGATTGCACTTTAGGAACCAGCTTGATTTGTGTTTTGTTTTTCATGTTACATTGATCACTCGAGCTAGAGTCTACCAGTACATAACTATAAGTACTATAACAAAGTAACAACATGTGTGTACAAGTGTAGATCTGAAATATTTTGCAATATGAAAGAAAATATATGTTTAATGTTTACATATAAACTATTTAATAACTATACAACCGGTAACATAAAATATTACAAAGAAATAGCCTCGTAGATATTAATCCAATAATGAATTTTAATGGTAACAAAATAAGAAGAATGCTGACAAATAAGACAAGCAGGATAAAATAAGCTCAACACGATCCATATAATCACGGAAGGCATTAAAACTACATTTGAAATTTGAACTTCATCAATGGAATCAAATTGTGGTTGGTTTCTGAGGTAAATGCTCATAAACGAATATACAGTTTTGCACTATTCCCATTCCCAGTCTAGTTCTCACTTGCAGGTTCTGCATGAAAGCAGACAGACAGTTAAACGAAATATAATTAGGAGAATAAAGCGTACTTCATTCTTGTAGTGGTTCATTTAGTGGAATCCGTTAGCGTTTTGAGTTTATCGCCGAAGTAAATCGTTTTAAGATCAAGGTTTTTTCATACAATAATTTTTAATACAAGGTTTAAAGCTACATAACCTTTGTTGACAGTTGAATCAGATCGATTCAGTCTGGAGGAAAAAATTAAATTGAATAAAATGCATACGATGATGTAACTTTAGAAACGCTTCTGATAATTAAACACTCCCTTTTACCCATTGACGGGACCATACACAGCAAATACACAGAAGGAACCCAGAACACTCAACTGCTACATGCTCCTAGGTGAAAGTTGCCAGAATGAAACCACGGAAACTAACATTTGGATAAGCATTTCGCAACTTATATTAGCAGCTTCGAGTTTTTGGAATGCTTCCAGTTAATTGCATATTTTGGACCAAATTCTGATGCTGTTCTGAAAGGGTGTTTCTTCCAATACAAATTCCCTTTTCAACGGTGGATATTGGATTTTTTGCAAGAATATTGCACGCTAAATGTAGGCAGCCAGACCCAGATTCCAGATTTAAGCACAACATCTCAATATTACCATGGAGAAAAACAGTTTTTTCGGACTAAACGGGAAATTAGTATCATGTTTCGCTCTTAATCACATTCCAAAAGCGAAAAACTTTCTTTCTGAAATGAGAAAACGAGCTAGATAGAAAATTAATGAAATATTAACACTGCTCCTTTCGCGATGAAGATGAAGACTACAACTAAGGGTCTGATGAAACTTTCATCTTGAATTTCCACCCATTCGACTCTCACAATTAAGAAAGGGCATTAGCAATTACAGCAAACATTGGGATTCCAGCTGAATCTTTTTCAAATACGTACCATTTGCACTTGTCTCGTTCCAATTAAAGTTGACTATTTCTTATAGCTTTAATCTGCAACATCAATATACATTAATGTTTAGGCTTAACAAGACTCCACTAAAAATATGTAGTTTCACATCTTCGCAAAAACAACGTGAGCGTTTTTTTAGATACAATGAACATGGAAAGGTGTTCTCGGCTGCTTTGAACTGTATACCTGTTTCCCGACAATTCAAACGCAATGAGTACTATTAGATAAACGTTAATTACTTCTTTCACTTCGGAAGTGTTTGGATGCTAAAAACAAAACTTCAAAAGCTTCTTAATATCGTGGAAATATATAATACGCATTTCAAACATTTAAAAAAGTGCGGAGCAGTAATTGGATTCCCTTTGTGTGATATTATAGTGTAGGTGGAAGGTGCCTTTCCCTGGTCAGGATATCTGTCGTGCGCTTTCCTGACGTCCAATAGTGTTTGAGTATACGGAGATGTATGGTTTTTAGCCAAGCACCAGAAATGTCAATGTAAAGAGGGGCATACTTTCGGACAATTTAAACGAGATACACTGATACAACTATATACAAACTTAGTAAGTCTGAGAGGGACCTTGCGTCATCAAATACTTTTTTCCTCTTTTTTACATCTGAGCAACTTTTGGCTGGAAAAGAAAACTCTCAGATCCTTTCATAGCGATATAAAATTGCACAGTAGTTGGGATACTCTTATCAGTAAAAATGAACCAAAACGACGTGAGCATGACAGGAGAGAAAAGTAGAAAGCTTACTTGGGGAGCAGAACACACAGAGTTTTATTTTTTTGATGAAAGGACTCACTTGAAGAGACTTATTGCACAGTAGTGGGATACTCTTATCAGTAAAAATGAACCAAAACGACGTGAGCATGACAGGAGAGAAAAGTAGAAAGCTTACTTGGGGAGCAGAACACACAGAGTTTTATTTTTTGATGAAAGGACTCACTTGAAGAGACTTTCATTCATGCTACTAACGAAACTACTCATGGAGAACAGGAGAAACGGGGCATGCCTAAATAAGTAATGTAATGCACTGTTTTAGGGATCAACATGAAAGGGAAAGTTAATTTTCACTCATTCACGAGAGGAAATACAAACGAATAAGGGACTCAAACATTCCACTTTGTAAGAGTTATGCTTATCTCGTATGCTTGTATAGGAATGAATGATTTATAAAGTTTACATGCTCCTTCCTACTAGCTCAAGCTCATGAAAGTATATATATGAATAGCCTCCAGACTTTAATTTACAAGACCAACCATCAAGGAGCATTGCTGAATAAGTAATAGGTGAAGCAATCGTAAACAGTTATTACATTATGAAACTAAGTTTCCTTCAGCAAGTAATGATAGTCAATGACATTGTCTGTTTTCGGCCTTTATTTAAACCTGATGAATCCGAGCCGTGCTCGTCAAAAGATTTCTACCAAAGTTTGTTCAAACAACCTGCTTCATACTTCCCATTCAATGAAATACGTTTGGATTTCAACATTAGTTGAGGAAGGGAAATCGTCATCATCACCGAACCGGCGAAATGACCGAATTGATGCTGTGTTTTGTGTTTGTCAAGACCTAGACAATTTTTTAAAAGTATTAGATAAGGAGCATATAAAGCTGCAAGATATGCAATATGTTGATTGTCTAAAAAAATTCATGAAGTTGTAATCATTTCGATTTCGTTTCCATGGCAAACAAATGAAATAGCGTTTGTGTGTCACGGTCACTGTCCCGTAAAAATTCCTCAAATGTAAAGAAGGCATTTAAAGCATCTTCTATTCAATTGCAGTTGCCAAGCAGACTTAAAACATAATCTTCCTGGGCCCATGTATCCACAGCGCAGCAGCCAAAAGTGACCAAAATCGCGTGGCATCATGCACAGAAATATATTTCACTTTACATTGCTTATTCAAAAGGATTAAATGATATAAGCTGTAACAACGGCCTGTTAAGGTCTATTTTGAAGGATATGCGATGTCCTGCAATATTTCTAAGTATACTCCGCTCCCTTTCTGCAGTAATTCCTTTTTACAAACCATCTTGGCATACAGAGATTCGCTCACAGTGAACCGTACATGAATCTAAGTCAAATCGGCGCCTTGTGTTGCGCTTTGTTTATGCTTTGTAATTGTATACTACAAATACTTAGTATGTAGTAATATCAATGAACGGTTTGTTGCAGTCCTTCTAGGAATTTGAAATGTTGTTAAGCCTTACAAGGACAGTGCGGACAAGATTTCAAACATTGTAGACAATCTATACCGTAAAACTTCAAAAGCGAAGTTTTGTGAGTGCATCTTGGTCATATATATATTAAACATCGGTATCATCATATCATCAATAGAACCGTTTTGTCTCTTGGCAGGTTGTGTTGTAAGCAAAGTGAAAGCAGCGCAGCTTTATTCTTGTCGTTCCATGAATTAATGCAAACGCACGGGGAAATGTGTTTGATATCAAACCTTAAATCGTAAACCTCAATCAGATTAAACTAGCAGTAACAATGCAATTCGAAGATAATTTAAGGCTTTCAAAACAGTTCAAGAGCAAAATCAAAAATCAAGCTAAACATGGCAAGCGGAAATATTGGTTTAATATCAGTATTTAGCTAAGTAAGCTTAATTATATGACAGACGACGCTATCAACAATGAGTTTGTTCTGATGAAATAAATAAATATTCTTGTCTCCGTGTTTCAATCATTGTCCTTATGAAGATTTCGAACCCCAAGACCAAGCCTAATTTACTCTGACAAATGATAACAAAAGGTGGATTCTTTATATAACGTATGAAACTGACAGCTAGCCTTTTCCTTTCGCCGTACCCATTCAGTGTTCGTTCCTAAAATGAAAAAGAGGATTTACTGGGGTGCCATCTTTGTGGCTTGTGAGTCGAGTCTAGATAAATTTGCAATTTTGACGTTACACGTAATTATAATACACTCCTCGACAGGATAAATGCTCGCACAAAAGGCTGTAAGTGAGATGATGAGGACAACCAAAAAAAGTGATATACATTTCGTCTAAGCCTCGTCTTCCTTTAATACTTCCTTGATGCACTCTTGAAACCTCTTTCAATCTCAAGCGTAAATGAATCCTTTGTCGACTCTCTATTCAGCCTCCACATTTTTTAGCTTAAAGGCCTTTTGAAGTGTGTTCTCATCGTTGTCTGCTGAGTCTTAAGATGTTAAGAAAAGTAAGACAAGGCTGGGCTGAATGATGAATGTGGATCCACAAACATCCGAGCATTATCATTTAAACTCGGAGTTTATGTTAAGAAACCAAAGATGATGCTTCTTTTAATAAAAACCGACCGTTATGTACGGTTTCTAAACGAGAGCATATTCTTGTGTCAGAACAGATTGAAGTCACAATGTGCTTTCATTAATTTCGGCATCATCATTTCAGACGCGACACATATAGAACCAACATTATAGGTACGCTTTAGTAAGTATGTATGTAATATGCCAGACTACAACATAATTTTATGAATGTGTTTCATCTTAGAAGAAGTTCGTTGAAATATAAATTCTGAGAAAATTAGGGGAATATGTTACAGTTCTAGTTTTGCAAAGTTTGTTTCGCATATAATTTCTGTGTTGTACAACAGTGGACTACATCAATTTATTAGTTTTGCTTGTAACTACGTGACCAGCTCTCACTTTTCTCGAAAATCGAAGGTACTGCTAATACAAAAACCCAAGGTCAAGTTTCAAATTATACCCTTCCACTTTTAACTGTTTGCCAAGCCTGTGATTGTTTCACGTGAACTGTCAAATTGAAAACGAAAATCGTGCAGGACCCTAGTTCAACAGTCAATTTCGTTTGTTGTTACTGTTCTACCTGTTGACTTTCTTTTGTGCTTGAGAGATATACAACTGTGTTTTAAATGTATACGATAGTTGTCATGTCAATAACCTTGATAGCTGAAGCTACTTGTAAGAGATAAAATTGAAATATTCTATTGTATCATCGAGAAAAAATGTTTGAAATGCTTCAACCTGGCTCAAGTATGATTAATTCTGACTGGGCTTATTATTCAAAAGAGCAAAGCAAGCTGACAACATTCTGATATCAAATCAGCGTTAAACTGGTTTCTAATGTTTGCTTGAATGCAGGTTTGGTTCATAATTATGCTAAACCGTCTATTTGATTTGGAAAATTGCTTTTCAAAATCAAATTATGCAATTTCAGTAGAATACTGAATCTTTATTCTTTAACCGTAGCTTGTTTCATTTAGACCTCAAAGTTTTTTTTTCCATAGAAAACCAAGCAATCGATATCCAGCAAAATGAATTATTAATGTTGTATAAAACGGAATGGTAATATCATTACACATACATGGAACTTTAAAATTTATTAAATGTTTTCACTTTTTTGTAATTCCTTAATTCTTTTTTTTTTTCATGTTGTTGTTCAGAAACACCGAAGCATACTAAAATGTATTGATCAGAGAGTCAAGAATAATTAACTAGAGGGGTGTAGTCTATCTATAGCCAGAGTTGAAACAATTGAATTTGCTTAAGTACTTAAGCATTACTAAGAGACCTCACATCTTGGTTCACAACATATAAACAACAGTTTTTTCAGCTTCCATTCGGAATACAGGCTTAGCCTCCCATTGGTTCTGATAGATTCGACAATTGAAAATAATGTTTAATACGATCGGTCTCCAGTATAAATGCCTTCTTTTTACTTATAATACATATGTTGACCGGGAGTGACACAATTTCTGAATAAATTTAATAAATGTGGTATACAGAATGCCAAAATGTACCTGGTAAAATCTGTCAAAGGAATCCCACTTGCTGTCGACCGTCTAAGTTAAATGCTTTATTTCTATGCCTGGAGCATATGAGTTGGTTAGTTCAGTATTTACTTTCTCCTAACAATTGCTTCCCGAAGTAACAATGGGACGAACATTTTTGGTTAAAATTCCATGCACACAAACGCTAGATTTTCCATGAACTTAAACTATACAACTGTTTCTTGCTCATACTCATCAGGCTGACTGAGCCTGGTAGACTTTCTATATCAGATTTCTCTACGATACCCTCGTTGCGGCACACAAAAAGATGGTTGAATCCGCCATTGTTTGCAATCTGGATAGGCTTACGTGTCTTGTCTTTTACTAAAATGTTCTATCATATACTTCAACAAGTTAAAAGTATGCCAGTTGTAGTTTTAAATAGAAGCAGATGTTGCGAGTTTCAAGGGAAACAATAACTTGAGTTTTCGCTTTCTCCTCATAGACATCAGGTCCTGTATTTCGCAAAAGGTTCGTTCCATGTTATCAAGTGAAGAAATTGTAGACACTACTGAGCTAATTGCCTAACAGCTCATGTCATTCAATGTGTTCCTCTCAATTACTGACATAATGGCTATATGCCCGGGCAGTTAAACTTTAATTTTCTCCTATTGCCTATTGTAGAAAGGTCCATTTGGAGAACTAATGCCAACTCAGTTCAACGTTACAAATTACAAACAGTCTCAGATTTCCTTCGCTTTACAACTAGCTCACTTATACAACTTTAATTGTTATAAAAGCGAGAGCTAGTTTGTCACGATGATATGTGATATCGGCACGGCTGAAACTTCCAACGAGTTTCTCAAGAAACGCAGACTGAAAACGGAATTTCATTTCCTGCATTAGTACGCTTACCCCTTTAACTCCACGAAAAGGAGCACTTTTGATCGTCAAAAGTAAAACACGAGAATACAGAACCCTCATTTGCAAGTCTATCGTTTTGGCTCCCATTTGTTCGTCATTCGAGCATTACCTTTAAAAAGATTTCCCTTATTCATGGAAAACGTAATAGACTTTTTACCTTCAGACAAGAACAACGTGTAAAAAACTGGTAACGTTCTCATTGACGCCACACTCACATTCAGGATATTTTTTCTTTTTTATCATACGACTTTGATAATGCAAGAATGGACATGGAAACAGCTCACCGACAAAGATCTGAAGGAAGCCCATTTCCCATGAGCTTGTAGCTATTTCACATGCATAAATAAATTTATGCGAGCTTGTCAGGAGAAAAAATAGCAATCAAATGGAAAAAATGAAATATTCTAAGAGTATTTGCAGACACTCCTGTTGTGTACCAATGAAGATACTACCCCGCGAGGAAAATAATTTCTTTCTATGATGCAATAGATTTAGTATAATTGTACACATGCTACACACATAAACTATACAAGTATACTCGAAAATTCCCAATTTCCTTGAAAATACTGATAAAAAATATAGAGCATAGAGACTGGTAAAAAGAGGAAGACATGGAAAGAATTGCGTCATGCGGCTCATGCATGCATCCACAAAGTTTTTTTTCCCTATTTTCGTGCGGAAACAGGAGAAAAATTTTAGTCAGAGAAGACATGAATGTATGTGTGTACTCTTGTCTGGCCTGATGTGTAGAAAAAAAAAAACTAAAGACGAAAAAAAAAAATTAATTCCCTTGAGAGCACGTATCTATACTAGTACGTTCCAGAAGAGCAAGCAGATGAGCAAAAGCATACCACATTCCATGTAGAAATGGCAAAAAACAACAGTTTTTCGGTTTTTCCGTCGGTCTAAATCAACACATACCGCCTGCACGAGGGACGATGATATTCGTAATGGATGTAAGTTAGTGGATGTTATGGCCATAAAGTGAATGAGTGTGTCTAGGAATACGAAATGACACTGTATCTTATTGTTGCACACATCGTCCATATCTGAGCTGCTGGAATGATTAAATGTATTTAAGATAGATTTATGTATTACTCTGCGTTGTATCTTCAATAAAAACCTAGGTTTCGTGGTTCATATTAAACTTAATATTTCGGGAATTGCATCGAGCATGCTACGGAGTTGGAGATACTAGATCGTCAGATAATAAAGTATGTGTATGCAAATTTAAAAAATAAAATTGTGGAGCCAGCCATTCTAAAGAAATTGTGCGAAATCATTTGCATTCGTTGTTTTTTTGTAAAGTTCATAACTTCGCCATTATTCACGCGATTACATACTAAAGGAAGTTCGTGCTATTTCATTGTGAGCTTCATGGACAATTTACTATAGTATGGAAACTATTTTTATGGAAAATTAAAAGCGGTCCACATTGAAATGAAATCAGATGCTACTAAAATCACAGAATTGGATTTCAAAAGAAAGAATTAACTCGTTTTTCATGATGTGTCCTTGGACGACGAGAGAAATGAGCATATGGAAATGAAAAACTGTAACATAATGAAATGAGAGTCGCTCTTAGTATCATTTCAGAGAAATACATTTTCAATACGTTTCGATGGGACTTGAAATTCCAATGTAAGAGTATTTAGCAATTGGAGTTTTCATGATGTACTGTAATAGTACATAGGGCAGCAATATCTTAATGAGAATATTTTATTAAATGCTTACGCTACCAATGCTGTCATCAGTAACTAAGTTGACTTACTTGATACTTAAACATCTTCAACAGTTTATTATGTACTTTCTCCAAACATCAAGCTAAACCAAAAGCAATTCTATTTCAATGTATGTATATCACACAACATTGTATGTATGATGTATGTATGTAACAAATCGTCCGTCGTGACTAACAATCCCGTCCAAGCTACCCGAATCTTATAAACTTTCACAAACTCGTCCGATTCGGGATGTCATCTCAAGAAACAATGAAATATCGTCACGTTGCCCATGAAATGTACATAAATGTGTGGGTATATTAGCCTACTTTATTTTTATTGTTTGGTTTTGTATATGATATAAACTTATTGTAAGGCACATTTTTACGGCCGCCTAGCCTAGGCTTTCGGAATATTTATACATACTAAGAACAATCCAGATATTTTTCAGACGCTTAGTATCTATGTTATTGTTTTCGATTTTAGTTTTGCTCCTGCTGGGAATTCGGTCTAGCAAATACAAACAGAGAGAGAAAGCCATGAAGACGGAAAAAACGTAGTTTCTTGTCAGAAACATTTGTCAATGTTTTCTCTAGGAACCGAATTTTCACCAGTTGTATTTTCAGTAGATAGGTATTAGGTATGCTTTCATCGTATCCAACGTTCCATCGTTCCCAATTTCTCATGCTACATATTATTCTCTACATATCTTCTATAAAGTAGCAAAGTCGTTGCAACACGCTTGCACTGATAAACAATTTATTTCAGTGTATAGTAATCCCAGAGTCAGCGACTCATTTTCCATGGAGTTCACGACTGAAAGCTAAGGTATGTTTCATTAATGGGATAAAATTCATGATTCATCGCACATTATAAACGAGTGCAACTAGAAAGGTTTTATCTTTTCGCATTTTAAAGCCTTTCAGTTCTTACAACCATTCAACGCAACGTGAGAATTATGTGAAATGAAAAATATGTGACCTTAGCAGCAGACTTACAGACAACCGTGATGTCCATTGATTAAGACTCGCTACGTTTCAGTACACTATTCTTCGCTTGTTTTTATCGTTTTATAATCGCTAACCGTCTAAAGAAAAAAAGACGGGACAAAGGAGAAAGAATGGAAAGAATAGATGGAACTCATTGAGAGAACTAAAGGAAAACTGAGTCTGTTTATATGTATGGCCCTCACTGGCACAACTTTTGCTTTTCTCAGTAAGTGAAAGCAACTTTGACGATGCGCAATGTAATGATGGTTGGTTGCTTATATTCTTTCAAGAATCTGTTTTTTTTTTGTTCAAATACACCATGCCTGACACCTTTTACAACTGGTCGCTTTCCTTTCAATCCCGCCAAACCCATCAACCATTAGACATTTTCTATACTTTCACTTGAATTGAATGATCATGTTTTTGTCGCTGCCAATCGGACCGGTAATGCCAGTGGGAGAAAAAGACGTCAACTGTGAATAGCCACAAAGCAAGAACCCCGCCCGTATAAAGAAGACAACTGTGTTTCTTCTCAGCAAGCTTTTATCTTTCGCACATATTTCCGAAAAAAAAACTAAAAATGAGGTTTATCATTGCTCTAAAAAGTTACGTATTGGTAAAGTGCTTTTCCGGTTACTCAGAGGAATGGAGCTTTATGCCAAAATATGTTCATCCTGTATACAATGTACAAGTATTATCGATACAATTCCGATGTTGCCAAGGTTTCAACTTTCAATGAAAATATAATTCTAACGTCTACTTACTGATTCCGAGGTCTTGTCTTCTGTCATATTAAGAATTGACGCGTACCGCATTAAAATTGAGTAAAGATATAGAATTTTCAATGAGATTAGAAGCGTTCATGATGCATTATGCAGATCTCTGATTTTGAAATGATGTAGACATTTCCAGCTTAGATTGCCGCTTGAATACTAGTAGCTGGTGTATAGACGTTTGTTATAAAATCACGGAGCATAGACTTCGGCTTTTTTTCGGGAACATAGAGAAAGTCACCATAGAGATCACACAAAAACTTTTATTTTGCCAACTTATCGCTTTCGCTGATTTGTGCATTGCGCCGGACATTTTGCACTTCATTAGTGCCGAACACATTCCAGGGCCTGTGTTTTGGAAGAGCGTTTGTAAAGTCTGAATCATAGGATTAAGATTGATAAGGTTATCCAATAGCCAATTTTAACATACAAAATGAAATGATGCTGCCTCCAAGCTCATTAAAGGATTAATATCCCATATTCACATTGCTTACTAAAATGCTCACAAGCATTCGGGATATTATGTATTATGCAATTTAATACTCAGAAAATCCCAGTGTTCATATGTTCTTGTCAAGACGGTAGCTAGTAGCTAGAAGACATTCACATGAGGATGAAACCGCAACTACTAAAAAAGTCACCGAAGATTTCATTTGTCATAAAAAATCTTATTACACTTATTCAAATAGTTAAAATATGAAAATCCTACATACCAGTTCTGTTGAAAGTTGCTTGTTCCTTGTGTGCCAAACTTTTTTTTTCTTTCATTTTTTAAGATAAACTGTTGTGTAACATGTTCCTTTATTGCAGGTCTACTTAATCATTTATATTAGTCCCTGTGTGATACTTAAAATGTTTCAACTTATTCGTTATTCCACGGGGTGAGTGGGCTATTTATTGTACATTGGCGCCCCTGCATGACGGAATTCGTTTCTTTGAATGAGATAACAAATACTTTTTATGTAAACCTGTCATAAAACGGAATATCGAATAATATCCGGTGACTTGCGAGACGCACATGCTCCTACACAGACGCTCTGCTCACGTCACATCAAACCGTGTAGGTACAAAATATGGTTTTTCATTTCTTCCTCCACGTGCTATTTTGGGAAACAGTAACAAAAGCAACGTTTGCAATAAACGAATGAAAAATTGCTTATCTCCTCTCCTTTGTTAAATTAAAGGATATAAAAATGGTACAAACAATATATGCGTACTAACATTTTTTTACTATATCCTACCGACCGACTGTATATATCTACGCAATAAAAATGATAAAAGGTTGAAATAAAGAATGAAAAACGACAGGAACTCGTGGTGGTCCGATATAAGTTGTAACACAGTGCATTCCGTTACGATCGGGTAGGTGATGAAAACAGAAAGGCTCTCTATATTGTTTTCAGCCAAAACGAGTATAATATATGAATAAGCGCTTTTTAGACCTTGACAAGGGAGAATGCTCCAGCGGTAGAACGTATCTCCACAATAGCTCATCCAACCGCATGGGGATTGAAAAAAAACTAGGTCTTTACTAGTTTACCGTACAAGTTGCCAAAGTAAAATGCACTGGTTGACTGACTTATGTAACAAGGCTGCATATCATCCAAGGGTATGGAAGTGAGAAAACAATATATCTCTTTGATAAACTATCATTTTTCAACGTTCAAAGGCATACAAACAGTGGCAGATTTAAAATAACTTTGGAAAGATTCTGCCACAAAATATGATTTAATGATATCAGTTGTGCGACCTGGTTTCGCCACTTCGTTTTCATTTCACTACTTACTCCATTGCATCAATAGGCATATAATGATGTATTGCCGCAAAGAAGATAATAAAATGTCAACAGTTTTGTTCACAAGCATCACACTGTTGTGATGCGATATTCCACAATGACCTGTAAATATTTTGGCCAAAATTAGCTTACACAGAGGTAAATTCTTGGTAATACGACTATGATTTGTGAGACCAAAACCAAACCAACACATGCGGTTTCTCTTATCAAAGTTGGACTTTATGATGACACAAAATGACAAAAAGAAATGGTAACATTTACGTGAACGTGTATAGTTCTTGACGTAATGCCCGTAGGCATGGGAGTATACAGTCATAGTAACTTAAAAATCATGTCTTAAAATTGTATCTAGCTTACCAATTTCCAACAGATCGTGATAGACTTTTGCTTGCGTGCATTTTGAATTCATTCGACCCACAGAAGTCAATTACGTGTCAAAACCACGTTTTCTGAGTTGATATTATTACTTTCGTTGATGATGTCGAAGAGGCATTGTGATACCGAGCTGACTCATTAAAATTACACGAATCGACGAATACTTTCTCTTTCCAGGCGGCTACGACCGCTTCGTAAAATATAACCATAGTGAGTTTCTCAACTAAAACCAATTTTCTCGTTTCATTTGTCGATTCTAAACTTCATCAGTGACTTGTCTTTTGCAAAGATGTTAGTTTTTGACAAATCATTAATGACAACATGATATCATCCGACATTCAACTTGGGTAAACTTCCGTTCCCTTTCATCTTCATCTAAACCATGCAAACTGGAAAGAAGGCAATAGTCTCTTTCCTCATTTTAGAAGTTTCCATGAAACTTGGCATGAAACATAATGATGATGGTCTGTAAACTTTTTGCATGCCATTTCAGAAAAAAAAACTTCTCACAACTTTTTCAAACAACTGAACTTGGTATTTTCCTTTTGCATGATGGAAAAGCAACACGAGAACAGACATACGCCTTGCCCAAATACTAATGTCTCCGCCCTAACAATTCCAGCCACCAGGAAGTTCTCGATAATATGTTTTACAGGCTTCTTCACAAAATCATTATGTTTTTTTCGCGCATAGAATAGAGAAAACACAAATGTTTGCAAAAATACGTTGTTTAAGGCTTTGAACTCATAGTGCCAATTTAAGGTAGAATTTTGAGTCACACTAAAACACGACATTTAGTTTATGTAATGTGTTATGACAAGTAATTTATGAAATATTCGAACTACAACAATAAAGTACATAATCCGATTTATTTATTCAGTTTGGTAATTCATAAATTATTTTTGAGTAAAATAAGCATATTAGATTTATGATCCTTTCTCAAAACAGATGCATTCCATATGCGGCAGTACAATTTCAAAAAAAGATAATAAAATTCCACTAATAAACATAGTTTATACTAGGTGATAATCATTACAATGAAGTAATTGCGATAGTACAAGGAAACAAGTGTTGTGCGCAGAGAAATGAAAATTTCTGCACTTGGTGAAGTATTTTGCTTGTG